>BQNB010005083.1:87252-89752 GCA_026074375.1 Tanacetum coccineum | reverse complement strand
TAATATGTTTAAAACAAGTATTTACAAGAATGGGTAATTTATATAATTATTTGTCAAGTTATGATTGTTTATTTATTTATAAAGTTTAGATAAGTAAATAAATATGTTGGATAATTTTCTTAGACAATATGGACTCAATATGATGGACACAAAATAGAGGACTTAATTTATACACAAGGGATATTAATTTAAAAATTAAAGGACTCGTGGTAACTTTATTAAGTTTAAAAGTACATAAAACAAATTTATATAATTAATTATATAAATCTTTAAAACCTTTTGGTTAAATTCGTATAATAAGATATTTATTTTATAATTTATAAAAATAGTACTTCTCATAAGGATCGTAAGCATATAAATAACTCGAAAATTTGAATTATAACGAATAAGTTACGGAATTTGCAAGATTATACATAAAAGTGTTTTTATAAAAGTATTTTTATAAAAACTCTAAAAATTTGAATCTGATAAAAATAAAAGCTTATTTTTTGATAAAGTACAACTTATGGGGATTTCAAAACTATAAGGTACATTAAAAATTAATTTAAAACGAAGAAGATACGCTATTTACAAGTTTACGATAAAAAGTATTTTTATAAAAGTAATTTTATAAAAACATGCTACTGTTCATAACAGTGGGCTGTTGGGAAATAATTTTCTTAAATAGAACTTTTAATTACGAAGACGTGGACATAAGAACACTAAAAACCGAATTAAAACGAATGAGATACGATTAATATACGATTTCAATAATTAAAATTTATAAAAAGTATTTTTATAAGTTTTCACTTACTGTTACTGTTCATAACAGTACCTACCAATATAATGAATGTAAAATTTGATTAAACTTTTCAAATACGAATCCATACATATAAAGAACGTATTAAACGGAGTTAAACGAAAAAGATATAAGGTTTATAAAACCTTATGCACTATACTTGTGCACTATTTTTGTGATTGACATCCCCGTTCGGGTAAGTAGCGCTCACTGTGCCGGTTTACCGGAAAACAAACGTATACCATATCAGATTTGGGATGTTGCGAGTTAGAACATCATCAAGGAAAATTTAGGCAATTTATATTGCAATTCATACATGTTGAGCTTCAGTGTCATCAGCTTGGGGAAACATAAATACATTTGTGATGTCTGCATCTGTTGCATTATCCCTGGGAAAATCTTGCGGTCCTACATTATATTTTACATAAACTTGTGAATTCACCAACTTTATGTTGACATTTTAAAGCATGTTTTCTCAGGTCAATAAGGCATGAGGTGCTAAGGATACATTAGGGATACTCTTTTGGGGAGTCAAAAATAAAAAATTTAGAGTCATTACATCTTGGGACATTTGTTATGATCTAAAATCTTTTTTATTTAAATGTTGAACAATTTAATCCGTTGTGCTTTGTATTAAACAATTTAAATAAATTTAATGTATCGCATTTCAAATGACTCTTTTAGAGGTCGTTCTCATATCTTGTGCTATTGATCTATGAAGTAACGCTCCCGGACACATTATTCTGCTATGACCCTATTTGGGGGTGTTACAGATTGGTATCTAGAGCCAAGGTTATAGAGAACCAGGTCAAATATTTTTACTCAGACTATAACCGTTTTCAAACATTGCATCATACAAACAGATTTTCATGGGACATTTGTTGATCCCAGGTAACTTCTAATGATCGAATTCCTTAAGCTTGTTTAAGGTTTAGTTATGCTAGATAAATCTAACACAACTTAGCTAAGAAACTTTGTTTGAAAATACTAAAGATTATGCGAAAATTAATCTTTAATATAAGAAGAATTCTTCAATGAAACAGTAACACACAAGTAAACACAATAAGCTTTAATATATTAATACAAATACTCTTAATAGTATTAGGGTTACAAACCTTGAAGCTATGAATTATATGACTAAGATACATAAAACTCTATGCCCTAGGACCTTCTTTTATACACCAAGGAATCCTAGTCGATTTACAATATATTACTAAAACTTATATTATTCTCAAAGATCTATTTTATAAATAACAATTCTTATCTCATAAGTAATCTTGATCTTCAAGCAATCTTTATCTTTCAGCAGTTGTAATCTTTTAGCAGTTGTAAATTTCAACAGTTGTAACTGTGTACCAGCAACATTAACTCTTAACAAGCAGTAGTAACTAGCAGTACTAACTACTTAGCATATTTTTTTTATTAAGATTACTGAACAACACTAAGTTTTACTTAGCAGCACTAACACAAACCTTAGCAGCAGTAACTGTAAGATCATCAAGAAGTCTTTTAATCCCAACACAGTTTAATACTTTTGACTTGTCAAACTTTATAATTTTTGTTCCGCACCTTCCGTTTCATAGTTTTATAATAAAAACAAAACTATAAAAGTAAAAAAAATATAAAAAAAATCATTAAAAAACTAAAGGGTACAAATGTGTTTTAAAAGGTATTAATAACGTACCTGATGATATTAGTGTTTGTCTATTCTTGGCTGGTGTG
>BQNB010005083.1:0-81120 GCA_026074375.1 Tanacetum coccineum | reverse complement strand
TTGTGAAAATGATAAGCCACCACAAATATGTTGGGTTATGGAGTTAAGGTGCTTCAGTATAACACACGTAATGCAAGTACTAATATGCTAGACCAATCATCAGTGGATGTTATCCGAAGATAAATGCAAGAGTATTCAAGAATACCGGTGCACAATGGTGATGATGTGACTTTGACTGACCACTTTTTAATCCACTGAATATTTTTGGATACATAAAAATTGACATTTATGAGATGTCCCCAAAAACATTAAATGCTTTGATTTTTAAAAGCTCCCCCTCAAAAATTGATCCACTTATAAAAAATATAAAAAATAATTCGACTTTTGAAAGTTCATGAGAAAGGAGTGTTAAACACATGATTTTGAAAGATACCACAAGTATTAAAAGTGTTGGTCCCTTGGAATCTGATATAGGGTTTGTCAAGTTAAACTAATCACATTCCATGGCAACGAAGTGAGTTTTAAATAGGTATATATGAAGAATATAAAGAACAAGTTTAAAACACATAGAAGTACTTTCAACGTATAGGTTCTTATTAAAATCAAATAAAGAATCTATGACACACCTTGCTTGCAGAATAACAAGGTGGTTGAATGACAATTGGGGTGTTATCTCCTTCAAACTTAAACTCTAACAAAAGTTAAGAGAGTAAGAAAGCAAACTACTTATTACTAAACTGAAGCTTCAACTTTCAGTAGTATCGTTTAGTTTGTTTGAGAGATAAATGAACTATTCAATGTGTATTACATTAATTGGAAGATATAGCATTTACTCTTAGAATACCTTTCCTTTTATAGGCAAAGGGATTAAGGTTTACAAGTTAACCTAGTACGCGTGTCATGTATCCAATGGGTAGTTGAGATACCATTTAATGCAGACGTGCTCTAAAGTACCAGGTACAGTCTTTTAAGAAAAGTTGTATTTGTATATCAACTTTAGAAGTACCTTTTCCCAAGGATATTGCTTTATTCCTTTTGACATAAAACAATCTTTTTCCCGCCTTGTAAACCTTCTAGAAGTGAAACAAACGTTTCAATCTTTTGTTAAGGAGATAGACAACGTTCATCTTGGAATTGTCAACCAAGCTGAACTGAAGCTCTTTGCATAGGCCTTCTTCAGTTTCCGATCCATTGCATAAACTAAAGTGAAGATATTTCCCAATCTTCTAAGGACCTGAAGAGCTGAAGCTGAAGAAACTTTAGCGACTCAAACTGAAAGACTTCAGCTTGAGTAACACTTAGGGTATCCTATGTTTAAATCTACTGAGAAACTAAAGGGCTCAGGAACTAAACCCAACAATCTCCTAAGGTTTTGTGACGCCATCACCCTGTCGACTTCTTATTAGGGTTTCTTTGACCGACATAAACTGATGCCATCAAGGGTACATGTGACGCCATCACCTTGCAATTATGTTGTTGGCACCAAGTTCTTGTGACATAGTCTCCACACACTGAACCATCACAAAATTGATCCAAAACTTCACTTTCTAGCCACGTTTGGCGACGCCGTCAGGAAGGTGGTTACAAGCTTGAAAAGTTATGTTTTTGCCTTGTTTCTTCTCGAATCGAGCCCAAGTCATGTGCATTCCGTCTAAGTGCTTCTCGATGACATCAAATAACGTCTATTTTATAGCATCATTTATCCCATGTAATTAACCTATTTTGTCTAATTATTGCAAAGAATTATTACTTAATCGTTTATATTTGAGAATTGCAGTAATTATGGAGTACTTGGTGAAAGTTAACTAAAAGGCACGCATTTTGGAGCTTAAACGAAGATATTTTGAAGATTACTGGTCTGACGACCAATACGCCATATCCATCAAGGAAGATACGGCGTATCTGTGCCTGCACTCACCAAAGACCACGAAGGAAACAAGATCCAATACGCCTATTCCAAGAAAGGTAATACGCCGTATTCAAGCTATATAGGAATAAGATATTCTGGAAGATATCAAACGTGGTCACTACTCCAAGAAACCCCCAATACGCCGTATCCAGCACTTTGGATACGCCGTATCAAAACCGACTTCAGACCTTATAAATAAAAGACTCAAAAACGAGTTTTAAGTGTGCTAAATCATATTCTCGATACCTAAACCATAAAAGTCAATTTTCAGAGGAGAAAAAGAGCAGAAGAGGTCGAGCAACGCGATTAATTCCATAGGAGACAACGTGTAATTTCTTATATTTTTCTAATCGTTCAGTTTTTGGTATCATTCGTTAACTCGGTTAGTTTACCTTGGCTAAATCATTACTTTTGTATTAATTATGAAGTTTGAAGGCTAATACCTTCGGGTATTAGCCATTGTTATGAAGATCTTAATGTTTGCTTTGTTTATCTTAATTTCTTAATTTATTGTTGAATTGCTTGTTTATGTTTATCATCATACTTGTTTACGTGCTTTTGTATGCGACCTATCATTCAACTAGATCTAGTGATACGGACCAAGTAATCTAGATATCGGGATGGCTCTCCATATAGTGATTTATACATCTAGACCAATAGGATCACAATTAACGACCTATCTTCACCCTTTGATTGTGAGCTTAGTTGGGCCATAAGGTGACCTTGGTATCAACGAGTACGTTCTAATCAATTGGTAAAGACTTGGTTAGTGGACTACTAGTGTATGAATTGCCATTAAGCAGTAAGTGGGTAAAGTCTCTATGAGCTAGGGTTTAACAAGATCACCATTGCCTTAATCCCTAAGATAGATTATAATCAGCAAATAAGGATGCTTTATGCGGATGCGTTTAATTGTGACAGAATTCTACGTGTCTAGGTCTTAGGAAGAAGTAACGCCTAAGTCTTAAGAATGATATGCCGCCTCGAGATAAGTAATCATTGCACTAATAAACAAACCAACGTTCTAATTGGATTAATAATGGTTAATATAGTTTTCTTATATTTGGCTAGACCGCTCTTTTATCTTCTGTTAATTTGCTTGCGTGTGTTTTAGTGTCTTGAATTGGTTTTAGTCACCACAAAACCTGTGCCAGTCTCTCAGGCTGAAAACCCCCTTATCCATTAGATTTAGGATTAACATAGGTTTAGCATAGATTAGAAAAACCAAAGTATTAATAAATTGAAAGTGTTTCTCGCTCTTAGTGATCGACACCTTATTTACCACGAATCTACCACCGATCGGGTACACTCCCTGTTAAAGGGTTGTTTTTCGTTAAGTCGGAAAAATATAAATTTAAAACTTGAATCATAATTTACAACCACACATCGACACATCAAGTTTTTGGCGTCGTTGCCAAGGAGTGAAAATTTAATCTTAATTTTTATTTGATATTTTAGTTTTTAACATTAGATTAATCTAACCCTTAGGACTAGTGCAATTTAGATTAGTGTATAATTCTATATATTATGTATATTTGGTGTTATTGTTTGCATTATTTAAATGTTTTCTCTAATACACTATTTTGGTCGATAAACCGATACGGCGTATCCACTTCCATTGGATACGGCGTATCCAACTTTCTATCCAATACAGCGTATTCGTTCAAAAAGATTAATACGGCGTATTCAGTTCCATTGAATACGGCGTATTGACTATCTGATACAGTAACAGATCTGGTTTTTCGCATTCAATTTTCGTATATCTGTGTTTTCTTTCTCCTGAGCCCATCCTACTGATTGTTTATCCCTTGTTTCAGGTAGTGCATGACAAGAAGTTCGACTAAGGAACTATTTACACCTTTCAAGGATCCAGAACGAGAATTTTGATCATCTAGGAAGCACTTCAAGACACTAAGTCTTGACGAATCAAGATCGCCTGATTTCGATCTATTTTCTGACCAAGAAGAATATTCGGAGGAAGAAGTTGCGGAAACAATGGCGGAAACTATGGAACAATACATGAGCAAAACTCGAGCCGACTATGGATCGGGAGTTGCTAGGCCTAAGATCGAGGACAAGGATAGTTTTGAATTAAAAGGCCAATTTCTCAAGGAACTACGTGACAACACCTTTAGCGGTTCGGATCATGAAGATGCGAACGAACATATTGAGAAAGTTCTTGAGATCGTGGATTTATTCCACATCCCTAATATAACTATAGACCAAGTGATGCTTAGAGCCTTCCCTATGTCCTTAACTGGAGCCGCAAGTCATTGGCTAAGAAACAAACCATCTGGTTCGATTACAACTTGGGAAGATCTAAAGACAAAGTTTCTAAGCAAATATTGCCCACCTGCTCGTACTGCAAAGAAAATGGAGGAGATCAACAACTTTCAGCAAGAACCGGATGAAAACCTCTATCAAGCTTGGGAGCGATTTAAAGAACTCTTGATGAAGTGTCCTCAACACTATTTAACAAAAATGCAGGAGGTAGTCTTGTTCTATAATGGATTGGATGTTCCAACTAGACAAATTCTTGATTCAAGAGGTGTCATACCATTAAAAACTACTGCTGATGCTAAGGTAGCCATCTATAATTGCTGATACTCTCAAAAAATGGACAATGGAACTCTAGGGACCAGAGTACTTGAAACTTCTAACTCAATTAGCAGCAATACAAGCACAAACTCAACAATCTTGGAAGAGAAATCAAGAAAGTGAATGAAAAAGTTTATGTTGCTCAAGTAGGATGTAAACAATGTAAAGGTCCCCACTACACCAAAGATTGCCCACTCAAAGAAGAAGGGACAACCCTCGACGAAGCTTACTACACTCAATTTGGTAACTTACTCATATTACCATCACTTCCCTTCTTCTTCCCAATCCCTCTTGCACCTTTTTAAGGAGAGGATATAAAGCAACTGCTCCGGGATTCTACCAAAGGAACAATGCAAACCCTTCGTACCAAGAACGAAGGCAATCTATGAAAGAAACCCTAAGTAAATTTATGGGGGAATTGGCAAAAAGACATGAGGAGAACTCCAAATTGATCAAAGAGATCTGAGCTTCAACGGATGCTGCCATAAGGAACCAAGGATCATCCATTAAAACTTTGGAGATCCAAATCGGGCAAATGAGCAAGGTACTACAGGAAAAAGGATTTGGAAGTTTACCAAGCTCCACTAAAACTAACCTGATAGACCATGTCAAGTCGATCTCAACTATTGTTGATGCTGATACAAGGTCGATACGCCGTATTGGATCACACCAATACGCCGTATCTACTAAACAAAACAGTGCACTGATGTACGAGACAAAACAAATGACAATCCCATTTCTAAGTCGTTTGAATGATTGCTACTATGAAAATAAGAAGGGATCATATGAACAGCAATTTTCGGAAGCTTACTCATATGGAGCTTCGCATATCGATAAATCCATACCCGGAAAGGAAAAAGACCCAGGGAGTTTCACTTTACTTTGCTATATCAATAATGTTTGCTTAAATAAGGCCCTTGCTGACTTAGAAGCTAACGTAAGTGTCATGCCTCTCTCGACCTACCTTAACTTAGGTTTAGGCGATTTAGCTCACACTAAGTTGACAGTTGAATTAGCAGATAGGATTGTGAAATATCCAAAAGGAATTGCTAAAAACGTGCTAGTAAGTATTGGTAAATTTGTTTTCTGAGAAGATTTTATAATTCTTGATATGCCTGAGGATATCAAAATGCCCCTGATCTTTGGAAGACCATTTTTGTCTACTGCCCATGCTAAGATTGATGTTTTCAAAAGGAAGATTACTTTGAGAGTTAGGGAAGAGAAAATAATTTTCAAAAGTGTTAAACGTGCTAGTAGTTTAATTAAGAGGGTCTACATGCTAAACTTAAGAGAAAGAATGGAACTTGATTTAGAAACTAGGCTAATGGGAGACACATTGGTGTTGCATAGATCATTAGACCCTTTCTTTGAGGATTACACAGAACTAAACGATCTTAATGTACCATTAGAGCTTAGGAGAGAGCAAGTTGATGATTTAATGCTCACCATTAAGGAAGGTGAGGTAATTGAGGAATTTAGAGCTAGGAATGATGCTAGATTGGTTAGCAAAAATTTTGGATATCCTAGTAATTGCGACCACGATAAAGAGATTGGTATTGATTATGCCCACAACTTGAAGTTCTCTTGCATGATAGGTTTTGAATTCTTACAAGCTAATTTTTTCCCTATCTTGTACGTAAATGTGATGTCCAAAAAGTTTTATAATTCTATAAGGAAGGAGAATTAGAATACAAGGAAAACATGTTAGTTGAGCCCTTAAAGAAACATACCTATCTTTGTTGGAACTTTTTCTATCTTAACAGATTTTGCAATTTTAGAAGATATGGATGCTTATCGTGGTGAAAGAATGGGCAACGTTATTTTTGGCGAACCATTTTTAAGAGAAGTTAGGATTAATGCAAAACGGTTCGAAGGAATGATTACCATTCACAATGGTAATGAAGAAGTTACTTACCAAATGGTGCCGTCACATTCGAGGTTTAAATACCACACTAATGAATAATGCAACAAGATCCCGTCATTACTAAAGGTGAGTAAGGAAGATATGATGAATAGAATCTCACACTCGTACCAAAAGCTCAAGAGTTTCTACAAGGGGGTCTTGAACTTAGGACCCGAATATGTCCGAGGTACGAAGATAGAAGAATGGCTTACACGCGGGCACATAAGCGTGCATGAGATGAAGTAAAGAAGCTGGACGGAAAAAGTCTAACTTAAAGACTAGCTGAAAGAAAAGTGCTTCCCGGGAGACAACCCGGATTGTTATTTATTTTATCGAGTCTGTCTTCCCAGACATTAATACGGCGTATCCGCTCCATACCATACGACATATTGAATGTCTAGACGTTATCAGTCCTTTATTTTTTATGCACTTTAAACATTATTGTCAATTCTGTCAATACGGCGTATTCATGCACATGATACGTCGTATTCAACAGACTGACCCGTATTTAGATACTTTTTACAGGTTTCTATACGGCGATCGTCTAGACACAATTGTGGCTTATAGGATTTTGCTCGGCTTACGTCGACTTATTTTGTCGGCTATTATCACTTTGCTTTTTAAATATTTTATACGTTTAGGGGTGAAATGCATAATCTTTATCGTATGAAATGCTTTACTATTGTCCTATGAATTATTTTATTATGGTTTTATGAATTACTAGTATTATATGCGAACTTATAAAAATATTTCTCATGAGCTCACGGCCCCCTCTTTCTAAATGTTTTATACGTTTTTGAAGTATTTGCATGAATGTTACTGATTTATGAAATATTTAAGCGTACTTTGCAAATTATTTTATATGTGCGTGGCTTATTAAACTACTTTGGACTATTTGAGCTATTTGGACATTTTTTTAACTTTTTGGACTAAATGAACTATTTTCGACTATTTGGACATTTTAAGCTATTTTGACTATATGGACTTTTTGGATATTTTGAGCTATATTGGAAATTTTTTGAAGTTGATAAATGATTTTCAGTATTTGCAAGATCCATGTTTTTACCGCTATCTATTTTGAGGAATATTGCATGTTATGAATTGATTTTAAATCTCATACTTGTCATTTTAAGACTTTGCGTATGATTTATAATATACATTTGACTTGCAACTTTTAGACTTCACATATTAAATTTAATATGTAAGACTTGGTTAAATTTTTAAACTTGTGTATTATTTTAATACATGCGAACTTTTTAGACTTCGCGTACTCTATATGAACACGTTGTGTGCATAGATATTTAGTGTTGGACGTGTGGGATACCGTTCGTATCCTATGGGTTGTACCGTTCGTACCCCCTCACATTGTTAGTCCACATTGGGTACCATTCGTGCCCAATCTATACGTACCATTCGTGAGCTCCACTGTTCAAGAGTGTAAATATTATGGATAGCGCTATTAGAGGTCGGCCAACCTCTTATTTCCTATTTATGGAACGCATATTATTTATATAGGGGCTTTTGTGCATGGCACTATATTTATTGCACGACTTTACTATTAACCAAGTGGATTTGAACATTTAGACTTTTTATTATCGGACATATCTTTATATCATGTAATTGTGTCTGAATTTATACGATACAAGTCTTGTATGAGCGAAACTTGTATTGGGATAAATTCATATGACTCTGGCCATGATGTCTTCTTTTGTAAACTATATGTTGAGACTTGTTATTTATCATCGAAGAGTAGGTGAATGTATATATATTACAAGTCTTGTATGGGAGGGACTTGTAATAGAATAGATTCACATGACTCTTGCCATGAGGACTTATTTATAAAAGGGTTTTTGCATGAATTTCATAAAACCCGTGTAATCACCAACTATTTTCATAGTTGACCCGTTTTCTCATGCATTTCAGGTGATCGTCGGTAAGTTTCTTTTGAAGGCATTGCATTATGGAGTCTCACCATGTCATCTCTTTTAAAAATTTTAATGACAATGACGAAGCTTTGTGAACTTGAAATTTATGTTTTAAAGCCGATGTTCGGCTAAGACAAATATTGTAATATGGCAGGCTCATAAATTATCGGTTGAATTCTGAAAGATATGGCGCGAAACGAAACGCCAAGCATGTGTATTCTACCACATATAATATAATAATCCAAATATATCGGCCCTCAAATGTAACAGTACCTCCAATCCCAGCTCCACGTATTTATTTAATCTGCAAAATAAACACAACTACAAAGATCGTAAAATATAAAAGCGCACTTTCATAGGTCACGATTGCATTTAGCGTATGCAACAAGCCTTTAGACCCCTCAATGGCCTGAGTGGACAAGTTAGAGTCTCGTGAGGGTTTCCAGCGAACACACCCACAAAGTTCAAAATATTTTTTTATATATTTTTGTTTAAAACTTTTTATTTATTTATTAAAACAAGCACACATAAAATATTATGAAAGGAAAAATAGAATAGAAAGAAAAATATAATTACTAGTATTATTCAAACATTCATAACACATACGAAAGAAAAAACAAAGGCGAAAATAAAATCTTTTTAGATTTTTAGATTTAAGGCAAACACATAAGGTTCGAAACCTTTAACAACATAATCACATACAAAAACAAATATTTTTGGGTTTTATGTTTTTTTTTATATTTTTAGCACACAATAATTATATAGGGTATATAAAACAAATAATTAAATAATTTTTTTACAGATGCAATGCAAGAAATAAAACAAAACTAATAAACATAAATCATGGCTTTATTATATGAACAAGAAAATGCCAAAAAGCAAAATAAGGCAAAAAAATAATTTAGAAATAAAAATCTTTTTTGTTTTTTTAAATGACAAATAAATATTCACAAAATTACAAATGAGTATAATCAGATAAAATGGGATTTCAAATGATACCTGAGACTAGCAATTTGGGGGTTTTATTTGTGTTTTGGTTTTGGTTTTAAATCAGATTCGGCAGGTGAAAATTTTGTAGAAAGTGCGTCGTACTTGGTGTAAGTGCGACGTACTTTCTGGAAATAATGAATTTTGGGTTCCGTTTGCAAGAAAATGGTATGACAAGTTTATAAAATTGGATTTTAATCAGTCACGATATGGACAAGGTCACAAGACAAGTACGACGGTATTGGTGTGAAACCGATGCACTTTGGGTATAAACCTACAAAATGACAAACGTCAACTGTGCAAGTGCGACACACTTCAACAGAAGTGCGGCGTACTTGCAGCAACAGAAGACAATTTTAACAGATTTTAGGGGATTTAGAACAAAATAAAATTTCAAATGATCACATACATGACACTAGCAATTTGGGGGTTTTGTTTTGGTTTTGGTTTTGGTTTTAAATCAGATTCAGAAGCTGAAAATTCTGCAAAAAATGCGTCGTACTTGGTGTAAGTGTGGCGTAATTTCTGGGGAAAAACGAATTTTGGGTTCCGTTTGCTAGAAAACGGTACGATGAGTTTATAAAATTTGATTTTGATCAGTCACGAGATGGACAAGGTTACAAGACAAGTACGACGATTTTGGTGTGAAAACGATGCACTTTGGGTATAAACCTGCAAAAACAAACGTTCAACAGTGCAAGTGCGACGCACTAACAGAGAGGGTGGCGTACTTGCAGCTATCAGAAGACAATTTAACATATTTTAGGGGAATTTAGACACTAGAACACCATATAAGATGCACAAGAACCAGCAAACCATTTGCAAACGAACTAAACAAATACTCCCTGGCAGCGCGCCAAAAACCGATGTGGTGTTTTTACAAGCTTTAAATTTAAAATAACTAGAAATACCGATTTTGAATAAAAACACAACAACGGTGAAAAAAAAAAAAAAATTATACCTTTATAGAGTGTAATATAGTATTAGGTAAGTCCAGGTCCTTCTAACGGGATTTTGTTAGCCATTAACAGATTATTTAATCAAGAAACAAAGCAATTGGATATCACGGATCAAAATTTAGGCCCAAAGAACTTGTGTATAAAAGCCAAGCAAGATCAGTCATGATCCACATAACATAATATATATATAAAGAGCAAGATTTATATAAACAAACAATACAAGTCCATATATGACGGGTAAATCATAATAACAAGCATTATCTACCAATGATAACATAAATCCTTTCAAGCCTATATACTACATCAACACGAGCGCATAAGACTGTTTATATCCAATACTGCATATATATGAATTCCTCCCAACCCGTTCCAACATAAAGAAGGGTCTTAAACATCATTCTACTTTGGTTATTTATCAATTTACCACATAATTCTCACAAGCATGATATTGATTCGTATGGCCAACACGATTCAAAATACATCAAGACAATTAATCCTTTCGGCCTATTTCAATTGCAAGATATATCAAGAGATAAACAATGATACAAGTAAAGATAACATCAAATTCGTAAACATGTATATTCATAAATCATAGCAAAATCATCAAATATCATATCATGTTTCACATATTACCAAAACGGATGAAAAACACTACATCATAACCAAACCAATAACCAATTGTTCCCACAAACAACCAACATGCAAACCTACTAGAATAACCCACGGGGTTGTCACTAACCCGCTGGAAATCAAGAACACGTCGCCAAATGGTGTGTTTGGTAACGGGTTTAATGTAGTAAAGGAATTAGAGATTTGGTGTGAATCGTCTAATCCTCATGGTATAATGTATTTAGATTCTGGAAATATGGTGTTTGAGGTCTGGAAATAGTGGTGTTTTATTGGGAAATCGTGGTGGAGAGTGGTGGTAACATGGTGGTGAGAAAGGGTGTTTGGATTATAGGATCCAAGGATCCTCACCACTCCTCCTCTTTTCTAATGATAGTATGAGTTGTGTGTGTAAGATATAAGAGAGAATTGGTTTTTGGGATGAGTGAATTGAGATGAAAATTCATCTCTATTTATAGGCTAAAAAGGGGTAAAAGTGCGACGCACAAGGTTGGAAAGTGCGGCGTACTTTGCTAATTAATGCACTCGTATTAAATTTCTAAGGCAAAGTGCGACGCACAAGGTTGGAAAGTGCGGCGTACTTTGCTAATTAATGCACTCGTATTAAATTTCTAAGGCAAAGTGCGTCGCACAAGGTTGTAAAGTGCGGCGTACTTCAAGTATTTACTGCTTCAATAACTTCGATAGAAAGTGCGTCGTACTTCAGAGGAAAGTGCGGCGCACTTCGTGTGTAATTTTGCTTTAAGCCCTTATTCTTTTCTTTGTTCTTTATTTTGGTAGCATAAACACTTGATCTTTAACTCTTTAAGTTTTGTAATGTCTTCTAGTGAACCTGCATATAATTTTATGCTTTAAGTATAGAAAGTTCTTATTATTAACCAATATATATACATAAAAGCATTGATAACGCATATAAAACATGTAGAATTTGAGCGTTATCAAATCCCCCCACAATTAAAACTTTGCTTTCCCTCAAGAAAATCTAAGAAAGAAATTTTATAAACAAGGTCCTAGGTAACAAGACAAGGAAATTATATATATATATATATATATATATATATATATATATATATATAAATATATATATATATATATATATATATAATTATTGATAACGCATATAAAAACATGTATAATTTGAGTGTTATCAAATCTCCCCACACTTAAAACTTTACTTGTCCTCAAGCAAATCTAAGAAAAAAAAATTTATAAACAATGTCCTAGGTGACAAGACAAGGAAATTTTTATTTATATATATATATATATACTAGTTATTAAATTTAGAGGATTATTTATTTTTTAATTTAAAAAAAATTATTAGGTGAGAAAAATTTTCGAAAAAATATTTTTGGTTTTTGTAACAAATAAGTGTAAGAATAGCGCAAGCATCCCCCCCCCCCCCCCCCCCCCCCACACACACACACACTTAATGGTTTGCTTGTCCTCAAGCAAAATAAAGGAAGAAATAAGATTTACAAAAAAATAGAATTATGAAAAGTATTTTTGGATTTTTAATATGTGAAAACAAAGATGTTTGACAATACCCAATGATCTTCAAGCTGTAATAACATGACTAAGCACCTCACGAATAAGGAAAAGTATTATTCAATCAAACACTCGTATATGATGTAATAGAGGGTAAAAGGGAAATCACACTCAATTGCTTAGACATGATTCATTAAGTTACCACAGGCTTGTACAAGAAACAATACTGCACCGACATGGCGTGAGCATCAGGTATATTATCAAATGAGGACTTTTATTCGGGTTGTAACGTTAGGGTAAGGGTTAAATAGTGTATGGATAAGGCATGAGAAATATTTACTGGAAATGGTTTTATAATATACATGTCGACAAGTCCAAGAACCCACGTTGCTAGTTACGACAATCCACAAACCCGCGAGGTTATCAAACATTCAACCTCTCTCGATCATAATCAAACTGACACATATCATAATGTAGCAATACGTCGCAAGTGCCAACAACAACCCAGCTCTTATTCATCACTTTTCTTCTTCTTCGCTTTTTTTTCCTTTTTTACGATTCATTTTTTTTACTTTTTACTTCTTTTTTTCAATTTTTTTCTTTCTCTCTTTTTTTACTCACCATAGCTAACAATTCCTCCACAATTGAGATAAGCATACACCATAAAAAATACGAAACACGAAGTCGCGACTCTTCATTTTTGTTGAAACGGCACAACACTCACAATAAGGTGCAAACAAACTATCAGCCAAAATCAACCAATCGTACCGAGGAAGTAACAACCAACCAATGGGACTTTCGACAAGGGGTAAGGCTATGCTAAATGTTATATATTTTTGGATTTTTATATTAGTTGATGGGATAATTTGGGGTAAATATGTGGTAGCCTCTTTATCACATAAAAATACATTTATCACGTGAATGTGATCTCACTACGGTCTCGTAATGATTTCAAGCACAAGTTCTAGAATCAATAAATCACTGACACACTCATAATCAAATAATAAAATACCGGGCACACTCATAATCAATGGAATTCAAGCATAAAATACATTGCTTATATATAGCTTAAAATTCTCCACATATTTACTGGAATGGTTATAAAATGCGCATGTTCATGTTATCAATCCTTGAGTCGGAATCTGCTTTATCCATCGCGGGAACACATTCTGATTTTAAAACTTTATTTATTTACTACGTTTTTATTCTAATATATTAACCTAAGTGGCAACAAATTTAAAAAAACAATAATAGATTTTTAGTATTACGAGGGCGCAAAAAGTTACAATTAATAATGAGTTTTATTTTCAATTCATTCCCCCCCCACACTTAAGTAGAAACATTATGGCGTAATGTATAGAAAATAATTTAAAGTGAGACAAACGGAAATAATGAATATAAGAGTAACGAGAACTTCCGGGTTTCCCATAAAATGGGTTATGTTTTGGGGCCTCGGGGGTTGAATTCTGAAAGATACGACGCAAAACGAAAGCTTGTGTATTCTACCACATGTAATATACTGAACCAAATATATCACATCCCAAGTGATAAGCATCACCACCAATCCAAGCTCCACTTATTTATTTAAGAGTTAATAGACAAAGAAGTTACTATACTTTCCCAAAAAGTTCGCCTAAGTTACTCAACTTTCATTTTGTTCAATTAGGTTACTGAACTTTTGTAAACATACACCCACATAAATTTCATTGTTAAAACAGCAACTGGAGTATATTTTTAGGTAAGTTAAGTAACATAAATGTCATGTTTTTACAAGTTCAATGATGTTTACGTATATTTTTGCAAGTTGAGTAACCCCAAATGTCATGTTTCATAAGTTTAGTAACCTAAGTGAACAAAATGAAAGTTTAGTAACTTAGACGAACTTTTTGAAAAAGTATAGTAACTTCTTTGTATAATAACCCTTTATTTAATCTACAAACAAAACTACGAAAATCGTAAAATACAAAAGTGCACTTCCGTAGGCACCACAGTTGCATTTAGCGTATGCAACAAGCCTTTAAACCCTTCGGTTGCCCGAGTGGACGAGTTATAGTCTCGTGAGGGTTTCCAGCGAACACACCCACAAAGTTCAAAACATTTTTTATATATATAATTTTTTTATTTATATACAATTTACTAAAACAAACACACACAGTTTTTTTTTTTTTTTAGTTTTTTTATGAGTTTTGGTTTAAAGACAAATACATAATTATTTTTTCAAGGTACAAAAACTTATAACTACTAACTACTAACAAAGAAAATACATATAGAGATTAAATATTTTTGGGTTTTTATATATATATATTTTTTATTTTTACAAAAAATAACTTAAAAGTAGGACAAGCGAGAAAATAAATATAAGAGAAGCGAGACTTCCCGGGACACATAAATTCTCGGTTGAATTCTGAAAGATATGGCGCGAAACGAAACGCCAAGCATGTGTATTCTACCACATATAATATAATAATCCAAATATATCGGCCCCCAAATATAACAATACCTCCAATCCAAGCTCCACTTATTTATTTAATCTGCAAAATAAACACAACTACAAAAATCGTAAAATATAAAAGCGCACTTTCGTAAGCATCACGATTGCATTTAGCGTATGCAAAAAGCCTTTAAACCCCTCGGTGGCCCGAGTGGACGAGTTAGAGTCTCCTAAGGGTTTCCAGCGAACACACCCACAAAGTTCAAAATAATTTTTTTTATTTTTTTATTTTTTTCGTTTAAAACTTTTTATTTATTAGTAAAACATGCACGCATAAAACATTACGAAAGGAAAAATAGAATAGAAAGAAAAATATAATTACTAGTATTATTCAAACATTCATAACACATACGAAAGAAAAAACAAAGGCAAAAATAAAATCCTTTTGAATTTTTAGATTTAAGGCAAACACATAAGGTTCGAAACCTTTAACAACATAATCACATACAAAAACAAATATTTTTGGGTTTTATGTTTTTTTATATATTTTTAGCACACAATAATTATATAGGGTATATAAAACAAATAATTAATTTTTTTTACAGATGCAATGCAAAAAATAAAACAAAACTAACAAACATAAATCATGGCTTTATTATATAAACTAGAAAATGCCAGAAAGCAAAATAAGGCAAAAAAAATTTAGAAATAAAAATCTTTTTAGTTTTTTTGAATGACAACTAAATATTCACAAAATTACAAAGGCGTATAATCAGATAAAATGGGATTTCAAATGATCACATACCTGAGACTAGAAATTTAGGGGTTTGGTTTGTGTTTTGGTGTTGGTTTTAAATCAGATTTAGCAGGTGGAAATTTTGCAGAAAGTGCGTCGTACTTGGTGCAAGTGTGGCGTACTTTCTGGAGAAAAACGAATTTTGGGTTCCGTTTGCCAGAAAATGGTATGGCGAGTTTATAAAATTGGATTTTAATCAGTCACGCGATGGACAAGGTCACAAGACAAGTACAACGGTTTTGGTGTGAAACCGATGCACTTTGGGTATAAACCTGCAAAATAACAAACGTCAATTGTGCAAGTGCGACGCTCTTCAACAGAAGTGCGGCATACTTGCAGCAACAGAAGACAATTATAATAGATTTTAGGGGATTTAGAACACGAAACACACGTAAGATGCACAAGAACAAGCAAACAATCTGCAAACAACTAAACAAATCCCCGGCAATGGCGCCAAAAACTTGATGTGGTATTTTTACAAGCTTTAAATTTATAATAACTAGAAATACCAAACGAACGACTAAAACACAACATTCGAGCAAATATACCCTATCGAGTGTAATATAGTCTAAGGTAAGTCCAGGTCGATCCACGGGATTTGTAGCAATTCACAGATTGTTTATCAAGTATCAAAGCTAAATGATTGTCACGGGTCAAATAGCTAAACGTTTGTGAAGCAAGCAAGAAACAAGGCATGATACACATAACACAATAGATATAGATAGAGCAAGACTTTATATAAACAAAGCATACAATTCATATATGATGGGTAATTATAATAACAAGCATATCTACCGAATATGCAAAGAAAATCTTTCGACCTATGATTCCAAGGATCCTCACCACTCCTCCTTTTCTAATGATAGTATGAGTTGTGTGTGTATGATATAAGATAGAATTGGTTTTTGGGATGACTTCCACACATGAAGCTTTGCAGAACGGTTCTCCAAGAATGATATCACCCATGTCTTGATCTCGGTAGCCATCCATATTATCCACTATTGCAAAATGAGTTACAATAGAAAAATTTCCGACAAAAATAGGTACATTCATAAAAGCTCCAACTACGTTCTTTCCTTTGTATTCAACTTTGTCCCTCATTATAGAATTGTAAAATTCCCTAGACATCACATTGACGGACAAAATTGGGAAAAAATTAGCATTTACATGCTCGAAACCTATCATGCACAAAAATCAAAGTTGTAGGCATAATCAATATGGATCTTTTGGTCAAAGTCACAAAAACTAGGGTACTCGTCAAAACTTTCATTATTCCTAGTCTTGATTATATCAATCATGGGTTCATCAATTACCTCACCTTCCTCAATGGTGAGCATCAAATTATCAACTTGATCTCTCCTAAGTTCTAACGGTACATTAAGATCATTCAATTCGATGTAATCTTCATATAAAGGGTCTAATGATCTATTTAACACCAAAGTCTCTCCCATTAGCCTAGCCTCTAAATCAAGTTCCATTCTTTCTTTTAAACCTAACATGTAGACCCTCTTAATCAAACTACTAGCAGGTTTCATACTTTTAAAAATAATTTTCTCATCTCCTACCCTCAAAGTAATCTTTTTTTTGAACACATCAATTTTAGCGTGAGCGGTAGACAAAAATGATCTTCTGAGGATTAAGGGGACTTTGACATCCTCGGGCATATCAAGAATTATAAAGTCTACGAGAAAAAAAACAAATTTACCTATACCTACTAGCACATTTTCAGGAATTCCTTTTGGATATTTCACAGTCCTATCTACTAATTCAACTGTCAACTTAGTGTGAGCTAATTTGGCTAAACTTACAGGTAAGGTTGAGGTCGAAGAGAGGAATGGCACTTATATGATGTAAAGTATAGAAAATTACCAAATTCCAACAAATCACCTTTGACCAAGGTAATAAGTCAAAACTTACAAAGAAAATCAATATATATATCCGGAAGTATAATTCCTGGGTCGTTATTCCCAACGATTTGTGAAATTGAGACCACGTTTGTTGTTTGGACAATGATTTGAATTGGTTCAAAGATGGTTTGTTTTCTAAAATCCTAAAAGTGAGCAAATTAAACCCTACGGAAGTAAAACTAATTTTCCTAGAAACTATATGATAAAAGAAAATTTTCTAAAAAAGAATTATATTTTTTTGATTATTTTTCTATTTTTTATGAATTTTTAAAGTTCTTAATAAAAATAAATGTTTAAAAATACTAAACTAGTTATAGAAATTCTGAAAAAAATATAGAAAATAGCTTGAACTAAAAGGGACCTGGGAAAATGAGCTTGGTTACACAGCTTATCGAATAAGCTGTGTAATAAGCTTAGACAGCTTATTATACTAAATAGGCCAAAACGTATACAAATAATAAATCTTGTGAAGCTATAACGAAAAAGACCACAGGGCACGTTGGTAGTGAAGTGTGTGTTGTGAGGCTATAAAGGTTGAGGATGTTAAGGTCGGGGGTTCGAGCCTTGCTCACCCCCGATTTCCATCTTCCTTTTTTTGTTTGAAAACTTATAAAAACAAAGTTGTAGACAAGCTAAAAATAAGCACTTTTACTAAAAGAACTTATTTGTGAAAAGCCCTAGATAAGCTGAAAACATGACAGACCTACTTAACTATATTTTTGTTTTTTAGTAAACTTTATAAGCTACAAATTCTAAGATAAGCTAAAAACAGACCAAATATGCTACAAGCTACTTAATAACTAATCTAATAAGCTAAACCAAGCTGGAAATGAGCACAAAGAACAGGCTATAAGCTAGAAAATCAAAATAAGCCCTTAATGGAAAACTACAAACCAAACAGACCCTAGGCAGACTTTGAGCTTAAAATTAAGCTAACTAACAAGGACTTTAAGCAAAACAGCTTATACCTACTTAGAGCTTAGCCTAAAGACTACTTAAGAATGCTTTTGAAAGGTATTTTGAAAATCAATAAGGCTGAGAAAAAGCTAACTGAAAAAGGACATGCAGGCAGACTACTCTATTTTTTTTGGTTTTTTAAGTTTTATGAAAAGACAAATAACAATCTTTCAGACTAAAAACAGATATTCAAATAAGATTTTTAAGCTAAAATAAGCCCTATTCTATCTAAATTGACCTATAAACTAGTTATGCTATAAAAATTAAAAGCTAGTTTTAATTATAACCTGTTGAATTCTAAGCTAGAATTTGGCCTTTTATCTTGTTTTCCTGCTGATGCAGTGTGCACAAACATGAACCAAAACCAAAATATAACAAGTGCAGGCTAAAGGACTAACTTCTACACTTAATAAAACACCAAAACAACAACAAGTAGAGCAATGATAAAGGCTAGGACTGATTCAAGCTTAAAATGCATATAGATCTCAACTTATACTAACAGATTATAACTACTAATGCAAAAAACACAACTTAAACTAACAAACTCTAATCTAAGCATTAAAACTAATTCTCATAAACCTCAATATGGATTTAAAGAATAACCAAATGACTTAATAGCCTTTGACATCATTAACTAAGTTAATGCCGTCATTAGCCAAACACCCCTTAATTTTTCCAAAATACATATTTAGCTTATGATACTTAGAATTAAGGAACAAAATAGAGATACCAGATAATAATAAGCTTTTATAAGATCCAAATAGCATATTTAAGCAACTAAATAAGACAGACAACTAAGCTAACTACTATGCTAATATTTTTTTTTATTATGAGTTTTAAAGGCAGAATTAATGAAATCTAAGATTTAAGTGATATAAACTAAAAACAGATAAACATGATTAACTGATAAGCTATACTAGAACAATTAAGCTATAATTAAGCTAAAAATAAGCACTAGAATAAGCTGAATGAAAATAAGCTAAAAATTGAATAAAAGAGAAACTTACAATTGCCTTAGCACAACAAAGGCTTAATATGCTCAAGTGAGCTATCAACTTATCACAAGATAAGCTAGTTAAGTCCTATGAACTCTTCCATTGCTAGTTCATCATCCAAAAAGCTCAAATCCATATTTATATCAAAGGTATTCTGATTTTAAACATTTAAGTAGATTATTGATCAATTTGAGCTCTAATCTAGGCTTAGAGACTTAGAGAGCTTATAATGAGCTTATGAGACAGTGACAAGCTTATTAAACAACATTTGAATAAAAATGAGCTTTTGAAAATAAAGGATCACAAACAAATTTTATAAAGCAAACTATGATTTTATTGATATTCAAACCAGATTACAAAAGCTTAAAAGGAAATTACATTTTAAATGAAAAATTACATAAGCTACTAAAACTTAAAAATAATGCAGAAAAAGGGAGATAATGTGTGTGAGGAGTGAGCTTGTATTTATAGCTTTCAGAGGATGCTTCTAGGTCTTGGATCACGCTCCTCTCTCCTTTGATCTTGGCCTTTCATTCTTTCTCATCATTGGATCTCTAATAATCACCGTTGGATTAATTGGGGTGAGCACACGGATTGCCAACGTGGCATTCCGTGTGTTAGACCTTGTGTGCTTCTTTTGCACTCATTTTAGTAAAAAAATCCAATGATTGGTGTATTTCTTGTCAGACTCGCGTGTCATTCCTTGTGGTGATTGACCAAT
The DNA here is from genome assembly GCA_026074375.1 of Tanacetum coccineum. Lineage (NCBI taxonomy): Eukaryota > Viridiplantae > Streptophyta > Magnoliopsida > Asterales > Asteraceae > Tanacetum > Tanacetum coccineum. The sequence continues at coordinate 60,980 of BQNB010005083.1, read as the reverse complement.
GGGAGGCTCATGTGACGTATAACTCTGCCACATCATTCCTTGGCACTTGAATCACTTAGCCACGCCCTCAATTTCCATTTGCCCTTTGATTTTGACTCGAGGTTAAACGAAGAAGATGGTGAACTGTAAAAACCAAATTTTCCGCGTATTTCTTTTTATAAGGGTGCGTTTGATTTCTTTTGACCCGGCTTATACTCGTTGACTTTGGGCTTATATATAAAGATTGGGCTTGGGTAAATTGGTTTCGGGCTTGGGTTTTATAAGGAGGATAACGAGTGTTAACTCTTTATATATTAAAGAGTTAACACCGTTAGGGCTTAGGGACCATTTTTGCAATTTGGTTTAACATTAAGGGAAAATTTGGGTAATTTGAGGGTTTTTGTCTTCTTGTAGTTGACCAATGTTGACCAATGGTTGACTTTGGTTGACCTTGAAAGCATTCTCCCTGCTCTTGTACACTCTATCCGTTCCCGTGTCTGTGTTTGTCCGGTTTTGACCGTTTTCTTGTGATATTTGCATTATCCATACCTACATAATCACAAAGACAAAACAAGCAATATACAAGCATTTTAAGCACAATTTTTTGAATTTTTCTTTAATTTGTACATTTTTGATATAAAAACGATATGTTTATTTCACACATATCAAAATCTCTCAAACTAAGAATTGCGTGTCCTCACGAATATTATATGCACAAAAACCAAAATACCTCAAAACTTTCCCAAACTAAATCTTTGAAAGAGCAAAGACTTTTTGTGAGAGAGTAAGAAATCACAATTTTTAAACCCCCATTTTTTTCCCATTTTTCAATTTTTTTAAAAGTAAATATAAACTTAGAATATTTCGACTTTTGTTATTTCCATAACTGTTAGGGATCATAGAACAAGATGCATTTCGATCCGAGAATGCCCCAAAAAGGATAAATTCATCATCCCTGACTTTTCACTTGCTCCAAACCAAGCTTAAAACGAAATCACAACTGAATATCAGTAAAGATGCTAACACTACTCATATTTGCAACTTGTGAACTTTTCACTCCCGACAATTATTATATCTTAGGTGAATGTACTATTTTGAATTTCAACCATGGATCAACGTTTTACAAATTACTATGCTTCACTTCCCCCAAGATAAAATTATTTGAAGGCGAGAACATCCGCATGTACCGCGAAACTTATCGTCTCGGCACATCCCAACCTTGCGGCTAAGTGACCAGGCTTTTGACACCCCACAGAGACTAGTATCGGGACTCATGGACCTTAAGTTTCAAAAACTCTCAGGTTTCCTGTATATGCATAGCTTTAAAATAGAATAGTCAAAGTTCAAAAGCATATTTGAATTTAATAAAAAAGAAATCAATTTATTAATTCAAACTTAATATTGAATATTTATGCAATTGTAACCCTCGACCTTTTAGAAGGCTGCAACATCGGTTGTGAGCCGGCAAGATGCAACAAATTTTTATCAATTTCCCTTTTTACTCGGGATTTTATACTGACCAAGGGCTTTTCTTTTAGAATACCTACCCTCGGGTTGTGAGCCGGCAATAGGTAGTAAACTTTTATTTGCCCATAGTTTATGTTTATGATTATTATTATCATCATTTTTTTTACTTTATATAGAGAAGACTTCTTTTTGAAAAATTCAAGTATAAATTTGAACTAAGACTAAAAATTTTGCTATATATTACATAAAAATTGTTGATTTAAGTTTAATCTCCAAAAACAGCACGTATATTAGTCCGGTTAAGAGCTTATGGGAGAAAAAAAATCACAAATTACATACATGAGCTCTTAAGATTTCCAACTAATCCTTGTTTAGCATCCCACTCATACTTAACTCTATCATTTTTCGTTCTTCGCGATAATCGCGAACGCTTAGCCTAAAAGTTAAGGAACAAGCTAGAGCTCAACACGCTCGATCGGGTCAAAATTTACTCTTATTCTACCCAGCAGGAAAGTCAAAATTGTGAAAAAAACACTTATTTTATTTTTTAAAAATTAAATTTTTTTCATATTTTTGAAAATTTTGGTGAGAAAATAGGGTACGTGAGAACAACGGGTAAAAGTAGGTAAGATTATATCGAAGATATACTACCCCATACTAAAATTAAACATTGTCCTCAATGTTTCCTAGCCTAAGACTTAAAAACCCCATACTAGAACTCAAAAAGGTCGAATGCATAACTAAAGCCTGAAGAAAGTATCACAAAAATCTTAAGCCGTTTATTAAGTGTGCTAAAAGATAAATGTTAGTCGATAATAATCTTTAGGATATCGGATTTCCCCAAACTAATGGCAAGCAAAGGCTAGGAAGCTCGAGTGGACCGGGACAAAACACAGAACACGAGAGTCTTCAGAAATTTTTGGGTCAATCCTGCAAACAATCTCAAGTACAAACAACAACAAGAATCGGAAGAGTACAAGCCTCCTCACATCACAATAGAAAATAAGAAAATAAATGGATAAGCATGGGGTTCCTCTCACGAAGCGCTTTGTTTTTGGTAACCGAGTCACATAGCTTGACTCGATCCCCGAATTCATTTGTCCTTGGAGAAAGTGTGGAGAAGAAAATCTCAATCGGGCTTTCATTAATGTTTGGATAAACATTTAAGCACATGAAAGTTCCATCCCTATGAGATGCCACCGGCTCTAAGTGAAGATGCCGGGGTCAAAAATGGTGTCCTCATTTTTGGTGGAGGAAAGTAAGGAAGAAACCTCAGGGTAAGTGAGATACAGAAGAAAAGTCCGAGTGACAAATATGAAGGAATCGTCAACTTCAACATTAATCTCTCATCCCCCTGGGTCAAAACATTCATCTTTATTAAGATCATCAACATTGTTTATCACTGGCATATCGGGTTCCATGTCGAAGGTTAAACGTTCATATTTGGGAATGGGATCATCGTTAAGCAAGTTGTCAATAATATCCTTTTTCGAGTCAAAATCACTTTCAATACCTGGTGGTATCGAATCATCTGGTCCGTAAAATATATCGATCTCTTCCCTATTGGAGTCACTATCCTCAACGAGAGTAGTAAATGTGGGAAGACACTCGATGATTGTATGAGAATTTTCCCGGTGACCGGGAAGATGAATTTCCGCATAGCAACGACATTCGATTGATATAATCTTCGTGCTCTCTAAAAATTCCTGAAGGAATCGTGATAAGTTCACCGGTGAACTCATGGTGAAGAGGATCACTCTTGGGAGAAAAAGTTATTAAAGATTCATTCTCTGGTTCATTTTGTTGTGGTTCATGATCGAAAAACACTTCGGAAGAGAAATTATAGGTGGTATCATCACTAAGCAAACTCTCAAGATATAATATGTCTCCTTCTGAGTCATAATAACCTTCCTCAATATACGTAGGAACTTTGATAGCTAGAAAAGCATCGATCTCATCATTATCGCGGCCTGGATCAAAACATTCAGCCTCATCAATTGGAGCATCGTACAAAATTCTTTTCCAATCATTCGTTTTACATTCCAAATCAAATAAATCATCATTCTCTTCGAAAAGTGGATCAACAACGCTTTTCAAAAGAGTAGACCGATCATGGTGAAGTAGAATCTCAATGTCGTCTCCTAGAGTAAGACACTCATCCTTATTAGAATCAGAAAGAGGTGTGACTAGGAAAGTCGACTCATCAAGGTTGGAATCATAAGAATCCTTGCACTAGATGTCCTCTAACACTTCATAAAAAAGAGGATTTATGTCACTAGTATTGAAATTGACATCAAATTCAAAAAGAGGGTTAGAGAAAATCACGGAGTCATCACGTGGAACGTTGATGGAAGAGAAATCATCACATGAAGGTAAAACGTTCTTGCTATCACTCCTGGATGTATCCTCAGGTTCTCTTGGGATTGGGACAATTTCCTCAGCATTAAAAGTACTAAGGTTCTCGTCCCCCATTATGAGAGAATCCTTGGGCTCAATAGACGGTAAGGTGGATGTGATTGCAAAAACCGAAGAAACTTGAGGTGTTTTGTTTGAATGAAACATGCTCTCCTTGCAAATAACTTTAAAATTCTTCAAACAAGGTGTGATACGAGTTTGGCGTTTAGCTGTCGGCTCTGCGAGATTCTTCACTTCCTGCTTTTCTTTTTCATCGTTGTCATCTTTCGGTGGAGTTAAGCAAACTAACGCAGGTTCGTCGGTAAACCTTTTAAAACTATCCTTGCATGAGTTATTAACCATTTTAATTGACTCGTTTATATGCTTTTGAGGATGTTTTGACGTGCCATCTACATGAAAAGTTATTTGTTCATTGCCGTCCCTCAAAACAAGCTCTCCTTCGTACACATCAATTAAAGCTCGACTGGTTCTTAAAAAGGATCTTTCTAATATGAGAGGTACTCGAGGATCGGCTTCAAAATCAACAACAACAAAGTCAGTAGGAAAATGGAAATTCCCAACTTTGACAAAAATATCTTCAGCGAGTCCTTTAGGATGAGTAATCGATCGGTCCGCTAACTCTAAAGTCATCCGAGTTGGTGTAAGATCAGGTAAAGAAAGCTTTTTCCAAATAGAAAGAGGCATAAGATTTATGCTCGCGCCAAGATCGGCCAAGGCGTGGCATACATCCATTCCTGGGAAATTACATGGAATAAGAAACTTGCCGGGATCTCCAAGCTTTTTGAGGAGCATCGCCGAGTCGCCGAGCGAATTCTCGATCAAAACGGTTATCTTAGCTAACTTAAGCACTTTTTCTATTCATGAGCAAACTCTTAATCGTAGGAGCAAATCTTGGCATCAAAAGTAAAGCATCTGCGAAAATGAGTCTAATGTCGAAGCCAAATCTAGAAAGATTTGAAGATTTTCTTCTACCATTGATTCGAAGCTTTGTCACGGGACTTTTGATCATCACGTCGTGAAGGATATGGAATATTTGGCTTAGGTAAACTTTTTGGAATATCGGATTCTGGAGTGGGAGTGGTCTTAGGTAAAGTCTTCGGAACATCGGGTTCTGGAATAGAAATGGGGGTAACCGGAGGTGGGATTTGAGCTACTTCCTATAGAAATTGTGTGCATCTAAGCCTTTGTCTTCCTCAGTTCATCGTTCCACTACCTCTTTAGAGAAGGATTAAGTTAGAATCGAGGTCCCTCAAGCAACACCAATTTCGAGTAGTGATCGCTTTCATCTCAACCCTTCAGTTTGGAATGGTATTACTTGGAAGAGTACCCAAAGTTGAGGCTTGGTTTTGAAACAATCTACAAATCATGTTTTGCAAATTATTTTGAAAAGTAGTTTGTTGATTCATCATGACGGCTTGTTCAGATTTACGTGTTTTGAATTTCATTCCTTAAGTCTCCTTTCAACGAGTGATTTGATTTAGCATGTTCCTTTAACATCTGATCATATTCCTTTTGAAATTTGAAAAATCATTTGAAATCTCTTGTTTGAAACTTGATTTATTAGGCACTTGAAAAATGTTGGTTTTGAAATCCTTGGGTTTGAAAATTTGGAAGCAGGAATTATTTTGACTGAAAACCTTGATTTCCATAAAAGTATTTCCCCAAAAATTATTCCCTTGAACTTGATTCTGATTAAACCTATTTTGACCATTGTTTTTATGCACCGGAGCAAAACCTGGTGGTGTCATTTGATTACTAACACGGTTTGGAAGGTTAATTTGATTGTAGGTACCCGTGGTCGCAACAAACCACTAGCCTCTGATTTTATTGCGGTAGCCGAAACAATTATACCAAGAATGGCACCCACAAAGAGTAACCAATTTTCCTCAACCGCTTTAACCGGAGCGGGAGTGACAACTTTTTTAGAAACAATCTCGACTAAGGTCGAAAGTTGATCTGCAAGCTTATCAATTCTCTCATCCGTTTTACTAGAAGTAGCATTCATCCTAGAAGCATTTGATCTATTACGTGAATAACGAACTTTTGGATTATTCTCAATAGGTTTAAAAGCCTCTCTAGTCGTCTTAAACATTACAAAAAAAGATTTCCACCCGTTCGCGGCATTTAAGAGTCTTGTTTTATTCTCGAGTTTAAACCCTTATAAAAGGTATCAACTTGAGTTAACTCCATAAATCGTGATGGGGACAAGCTCTAAGCAACTCCTTAAATCGTTTCCATGCTTCACTATAAGTATTCCTAAAATTTTTTGGTAAATCGAAGAAATTTCATTCTAAGTGAGTGGTTTTTCGAAGAGGGAAAAATGGTTAACGAACATGGTACGAGATCCTCCCAAGTCAAGATCGAATTTGGTGGTTCTTTCTCGTACCAAATTTTAGCGCGCCCCTTGAGCGAATATGGAAACATCATAAGCTTAATCACATCGTTTGGCACATTCCTAAATCGAAGTCGAGGTAATCCTTTTAAAACTATTGATATGACATAGGATTGTCCATTCTCACGACATAACCGTACAAACGGTTCGCAAGAACCAATTGAACGAATTCGTCTTTATCTCAAAATGATCCGCATTGATTTCTGGTAAAACAATAGCTTCTCCGTACCCTTCCGTGGGTGCCCGGAGTAGCTCTATCCATGGTACGTTCCGCCATTTCAACAATAGTTCGAATCTCGGGTTCGACTATGTTAGAAACTTGTCTCTTCGACGTCTTGGAATGTGTCTTTTGAATTATTAGGAATAATTGGAACGCCTAGTGCGCATGCACTATTTAAAGAAAATAAAAAAAATACTTTTGTTTTTCCAAAGTTTATTCACAATTTAATTTTAACGGACAACGAGATAGACAACTTGAACCAAATAATCAAACTTCCTTCACGGTAGCTCTTAAAAATTTTACTTTTTAAGGTGAGCCGTATTTCGTAAGTGACACAAATGGTACTTTTTAAATCTTTTATCGAGTTGGACTTATTATAGATAATACCTCAATTGAAGGTATTATTTGTTGGTGCTCTTTTACCAACTTTGTATCTTTTTAAATATTCAATAATTAACGAGAAAAATTTAAAGAGCAAGTTTTTTTTTGTATTTTTGTTTTTAAACTTATACTAAAAAGAAAAGAAAATATTTTTTTACTTTTTATATTTTTTTATTTTTTTTATTTTTGATTTTCTTAAAAGCGTAACTTTCGAAGACGAAAGGTTCTCCAAATCACGATCGACAAACTTCAAACGAAAGAATCTTAATCACAATTCCCCGGCAACGACGCCAAAAATTGATTGCAGCAATCTTATATACGTAATTATAAAATATAATATGAAAAAATTACCAAACTACCCTTGAGGACAAAGGTAGAACGGAAAATCTTCACAAATATAATTATACGTATATTAACCGGGGAGTATGATTCCCGAGTCGTTATTTCCCCAACGATTTATGAAATTAAAACCACGTTTGAATTCGGACAATGATTTGAATAGAATCGAAGATTGATTTGACTATCTATTTCTATGAATTAAAAACAATTCAAATAAGCAAACTAAACAATAAAACACGAAAACAAATAACGGGTACGAAGAAAACGCGACCAATAAGCAAGGATGACAAATTTAAATCCTACTAATGCAAATTACTTCTAACCTAGAATTTAATACAAAAGGGAAATTTTTAAGAAAAAGAAAATTATTTTATTTTATTTTTTAATTTTTCATATGAATTAAAACTCAAATTTATTGAATTAGAAAAAAATAACGAAATTAATCTTAAAAATTCTAAAAAAATGATTTTAAACTCTAGAAAAATCTAAGGAATGATAAAAACTCAGATAACTATTTTTTATAATAAAATCCTATTTTATAAAACTAAATGAAAAACTTAAAAATAAAATTAAAAATCTAAAAATGACAAGAATGATTTTAATGCATGTAAACCTTAAAGTAATTATTCTAAATCTAAAAATTATTTTTTGTATTTTTAAAAATTATTTTTCTATTTTTTATTGATTTTTGAAATTTTTAAACTAAGAAAAATGATAAAAATTAAACTATTAATGCGAAAAATCCAGAAAAATCACAAAAAGTGCTAAATGATGTAAGGAATAAGAGAAAAATAAAAGCAAACACCCAACTTAACTAATAAGCTGGGAAATGGCCTCAATAAGCTACGGTTTATTTTAAAAGCTAAAAACTAAAATGTGTATAAGACTTTAATGAAAGGAAAAGAGAATGGATGAGCTAATGAAGCAAAACGGTAAGACTATGTGTGTGTGAGGGCAAAGTCATGGGTTCGAGTCCCAGGCCTAGCTTTTTGCAAATTTTTTATTTTTTTGAAAAAGGTAAAAAAACAAAAATGAAGATAAGCTATAAACTAATAACTTTTGTAAAAGCAACTTTTTTTCAAACACAGAAATAAGCCAGAAAATAGCTTATTAACTTGATAGGACACTAAACTTATATTTTTCTTACTTTTTCAAAACTTAAGTACTCAAAAAGCTAAATAAGATAAATATTAAGCTACTATGAACCTAATTCTAACCTAATAAGTCAAATGTGAAATAGATAATAAGCTAAAAAGGAAAGGACTTAAGCTGACTTTAACAGATAACTCATAAGCACTAACTGAAAATTCAAACAGTCCCTGGGAAAGACCTTTGAGCTTATTTTTCAATAAGCTAATAGATCCTTATGGACTATTAGCTTATACAAATTTAAAACTACAACTAACAAACTTCTAAAAACTACTTTTGAATTTTATTTTAAAATCAAATTGCTTAATGAAAAAGCTGACTGAAAATGACTTAAAAACTCAAAACATGCTGAGTAAAAAAAAAAATTTGGTTTAAAAAGAAAAAAATGGCTTAATTGAACAGCTAAAACCAGATAATCCAATGAACTTATTTTTTTAAAACTAAGTGCAACTCATTAAATATGTCCTAAAATTCTCTTATGCCTGAAAATTAAGTCCTATAATTCCTAAATCTACCTCTGATTATTATGATGCAAATGACCTTTAGCTATTTACCCTACCTGATGCAGTTAACATCAAATGCACAAAACTACTGCATGCACACTTAAAGAACAATGCTCAAAATGCAATTTAAAACACTTAATAGAGAACAAGACAGCAACTTCAAGACATTCTAACAGATTTGAGCTACAAGCGTACTTATACTAAAAATACTTGATCACAATAAAGCCTAGCAATTTAACTCCATGAAACAGTTTAAACAGAAATTAACTCCAAAATCTAATCCTATAAACTTAAATTTGCAAGTTAAATTTAATTTAAAAGAACAAATAGGCTCAAACAGTACTAACCTTAGTTAGTACTGTCTGTCCCAAACACCCCCTTAAATTCTTAACACACATTTTTAGCTTATAGAATTTAGATTTAGAGAGAAAAGTTCAATTACCAGATTATGATAAGCTTAAAACAACCCTAATCAACAAATATCAATAAGCAAATAAGCTAGAATCTATAAGCTACTAATTATGCTAAACTAGTATTTTTGGTTTTTTATACTGATTTTAAGGCAGAATATGAAATCTAAGATGTAAGACTACAAGTAAAATAAAATAAGCATAAATCAACTATAATAAGAACATTAATAAGCTACACTAAGCAAAGATAAGCATAATAAGCAAACATTAAGCAAGAAAAGCTAAAATTCAGAAATAAGCTAATATTTTAAAGATGAAAAAGATAAATTATTGTAAAACCTGAAATCCCAGCTAAACAGAGATGAGAGCTCACTTAGAGCTTATATCAACAAGCTCTGGCTTATTTAGAATAAGCCAGTAGAGTCCATGAACCCTTCCCTGTTTGGTTCATCATCCTTATATGACTGTGTAATTTTTAGGGGAGACTTTGTTCTATTAAGCTTAGTTTAAGCGTATTAGAGCTAACTAAGGAATTGTAAGCTTATGACAACTGTTGAGCTAAGTGAAGAGCAATTATGAGCTTATTACCCTTTATTAAAACTATGAAACACATTAACTTAAATGACAATAAAACATCTTTTATTGAATAAAGATTACTGATTTACAAGTTTGAAAAAGAAAAATTAACATTTATCTAAAGGAAGCTGAAAATTACATTGAAAATAAGCTACATAATAAGCTAAATTTAAACTACTCCTAGATGATTTTCTTTTCTGTGAGTGAGTGAGCCTTGCTATTTATAGGCCTGAGAGAAGCTTCTAGGCCCTTGAGTTTGTTAGTCGCTCCTTGAATCCACACCCTTCCTTCATCTCAATCATAAGATCTTTATTTTTCACCGTTGGATTGATTTTGGAGCACACGGATTGCCAACGTGGCATGCGTGTGTCAGACCCCTTTTGTGTTTCTTTTGCAAGTAATTTAGTGTAAAATCCCTTATCAATGTGTGCTTCCTTGAATCCACGTGTGATTCTTCAGTCGAAAATTGACCAATAAGGGAGCTTGGTGACATTTTGCTTTGCCATATCACTGCTTGGTACTTGAATTATGCTGCCACATCACCAATTTTAATTTGCCCTTTGAATTTAACTCATGGTTAAACGTTGAAGATGATGAACAGTTAAAACAAAACTTCCCGCGTAAAAACTTATAAAAGGGTGCGTTTATTTTGACTTTGGGCTTATTTATAAAGATTTGGGCCAGGGGTTTATAAGGGGTAACAGGTTGTGTGATTATAGGTTTTAACAAGAGATAACGATCGTTATCTTTTATTAATAAAAAGATAACGGTGTTAGGGTTTAAGGGTTATAATTTGGTTTAACTTTAAGGGTATTTGTGGGATTTTGATAGATTTTGTCTTCTTGTGATTAACCAGAGTTGAATATGAGTTGACTTTTAGTTGACCAAAGTTGACCATGATAGCATTTTCCCGGCTTTTGTATACTCAATTCCGTTCTCGTGTCCATGTTTGTCCGGCTTTGACCGTTTTCTTGTGATTTTTGCTATATCCGTACATACGCAATCACAAAGACAAAACAAGCAATATACAAGCATTTTAAGCATAATTTTGTCTTTTATGGGTCATTTTTTATATAAAAAGGATATGTGTTTTTCACACATATTAAACTACAAAGCAAAAATAGAGGTTATCGAGTGAGAGACGAACGAGAGAATGAGGTTATACCATTCTCAAAGGATTGCCGAGGACATGAATGTGCTACAAATCGACACATGCGGGATGGATCCGGTCGACGCAGCTATCATCAACACCCAAAAGGCACGAGTCCGAGCGTTATATCCACCACCAAACTAGTCGACGCGTATCGTTAACTTTATTTTTTTTAATTTTAATGTCTTTTTCGTATTTTTTTAATTTCTATGTAATGGTTTTTATTTATTTAATGTAATGTTTTTATTTCAATGAATTTAATTTTAGTTATATTGTGTATTTTTATTTTTATGTAAATGAAAAAGAAAAATTTTCCAACGGCACCAGATTTCTGGTGCCAACGGATACCTGCCAAAATGTGGTGCCAAAGGATTTCTGGTGCCGTTGTGATTTTTGTTGACATGGAACCACTTTTTGGTAATTTTTACCAATGGCACCACTGTACCCAGCTCTCTAACCACCTAACCGAACCTCACAACTGACCCAACCCAACCGACCCACCCAACTGACCCTGCCAACCGACCCTCCTAACTGATCCTGCTATACCACCCAACCGACCCTCCACCAACCGAACCTTCACCAACCAAATGACTTCCACCGAACCTGAACATAACCGAACCTAAATAATTTCAAAATTTATCCTTCCAAGTGCAAATAGTTTCAATACTAGTCCTTGCTAATTAAACCTTTAACGTCAAAGAATTTGCACCGTTAGTCCTTTTCACTCAAAACACTCAAACAATTGTTAAAGCTTATAACTTTCACTTAAAAATGTCTAATATCTTACAAAGTTCGTAATTGTATCACAATTTCAACACACCACATCAACAAAAACACAATCTTATCTACTTAAGATCCGTAATCCGTTCATATCAACATCAAAATGTCAAATACCAATAACACCATGCAAACTCAAACATCAAATGCTCTTCACAATGCCATCATGGAAGCTGGTGGTAAAGATCATCCTCTAATGTTAGCACCTGGTAATTACGTTCAATGGAAATCCCAAATCAAGAGATACATAGACACCAAACCTAATAATGAACTTATCCACTACTGACTTGCGAATCCACCTTACAAATACAAATGGGCTGAAAGAACCAATTCCAGTTGCAGAAGGTAGTTCAGAAACTACTACAAAGAGGTACATGGAGAAACTCCAAGAATGTTACATAGGAAATATAGGAATCAACTGAGATGCTGAAGCTGAAGAAGATAGATACTGATATCTACTCCTAATTGAAGCTGTCCAATAATGTTATAAGTTGTCGAAAGCCATTGAAAGTTGAAAAGGGTGAGTCAATCATGCCCAAGATCTGAAACCAGTCTGTATTAAGGAATTATGGGAAATTCACAATCACGCGATGGTGAATCACTTGACTCGTATTACTCAAGGTTCTACAAGATGATGAATGAGCTTGTCAGAAACTCATGTGAAGTCGCAAATCATCAAGTGAATGTTTAGTTTTTACTTTAGTTACAACCATAATGGCAAAGGTTTGTGGACCTTGTTAAAAAACAAAGTCCAAGAATTGAAGACTGTCGTATATCACAAACTCTAATGAACATCCTAAAGCAACACCATGAAAAAAAAACAAAAAACCGAATAAAAAAAAATTTATTCAATGAGATAAGAGCTGAAAGACTAGCACATACTACTAATCCACTTGCACTTGTTGCTCAAAACAAGCTCATCCCACTTACTACACTCAAAATTCCTTAACCAGATCATAACAAGCTGCTAACAGAAACAGAGGTAAAGCAATTGTCAACTCTCTTCCACCCACTTATGATCAAGAACCTGATATGGTTGCTGAAGATGATACATTGTAAAAGGAGAAGGAGATTGATAAACTCATGGCCTTAATCTCTCTTTTATTCAATAAAATCTACAAACCTACCAACAACAACCTCATATTTTCATGAAACACTAGTATAGCAAATCAGGATAACACTCCAAGAACCAACATAGTAACTGGGTATGATAATCAGAGGGTAGTTAATGTTGCTGGGGCTAGGGGGAATATAGGTACACATGTGGTGCAGCAGTCTAGGATTCAATGTTATAAGTGCAAGGAATATGGGCATGTAGCAAGGGAATGTCAGAAACCAAAACGGGCAAAGGATTCAGCTTATCACAAAGAAAAGATGCTATTGTGTAAGCAAGATGAAGCTAGAATTTAATTGTGTGTTGACCAAGTTGATTAGATGGATGACACTGATGATGAACCTAAAGATAAGGAATTAGAAGCACATTATCTGTACATGGCACAAATTCAATAGGTTATTCCAGATGCTGCTGATAATTCTGGACCCATCTTTGATGTTGAACCACTACAAAAGGTACAACCTGATGTGATCAATATAATGTGTCGACCAATGACAAGACAACATTCATGAGCACCTGAATCTGTTAATGACACATATCTGGATGAACACGATGATACCAACATCACTAATGATTCATTGGATATTAGTATTAATGGATAAGAAGCTGACCAGGATGATGATGATCTTGCTAAAGAACGTGATTTGCATGCTTCTTTAATTGAGAAACAAAAATGTGAAATTGATGATAGCAAAAACCGTAATAAACTTTTTGAATCATCAAACAAAACTTTAGTTGATAAATTGAAAAGTGAAATTAAGGAATTCAAAAACAAAAATAAATGTTTAGAACAATCACTCAAAAATTACAAAAAAGCAAACACTGATTTAGCAGAGATTAATAAATTGACGTCAAAAGACATTGACAAGTTTCAGACTGAACATGAAAGATATAATGATGTGAATTATGCGTTAGAGGTTGAAATTAAATGTGCAAAAGCTAAAGGTTTACTAGTGTCACACAAAATTTCTTTTGAAAAGTCATTTAATGAATATACTCGAAAGATAATTGATTTAAATCAAATGATTTCAAAAATGAAAAAGAGCTTATTTCACATAAAGAGACCATCTCCATAATGTCACAACAAAAAGAGGCTCAAAAGAAGTTTTACAAAACTCGTAAAGACAAAGAAATTGAAAAAGTCATTGCTTTGGAAAATAAAATCAAAGTTTTGGATGATATTGTATATAAAATAGGTCAATCCGTTCAAACAATGAATATGCTTAATTGTAATTGTAAAACGAGTTTTGTTAAACCTGAGTTCCTCAAGAAAGCTCAAAGAGCGAATCCTTGTCTATATGATATAGGCTGCTATAATAATAATCTTGCTTTAATGTTAGCTCTCGAATCTGACGAAATGATTCGTCTTGCCCAAGAGAGTCGATCAAAATTAAGTGATTTAATCAAAACCTTTTGATTATAAAAACTTAAATAGTCTTTATGATTTGTTCATTCCATAACGTGAAAAGTCAGCTAAATAGAAAAACAGATGGATACTCAAAAGAATGTATACTCAAAAGAGGATTTTAATAAAGATCACAAATGAGTCATACACCTGTAAAGAATGTATACTCAAAAGAGGATTTTAATAAACAAACAACTTTGTTAGAAAAACAGATGGATTAATCCACTCCGTAGGCTCAAAGGTGTTAAAGTTCTCAAATGCTTTAAAATATTAAACAAGATGTTAAGTCAATTTTTGATGGTGTGGAATGCTGCAAAGAAGTTATGAATAAAAATATTTGGCATGGTCATATTGATCCAGTCATCAGAAGTACCATTGAATAAAACTTTGGTCCATCAGCTGATGATCTTATGACTCGTATTGAAAAATTTAATCAACTTCTAAAAGAGGAAATGGTTATAGATTTGAAATACTTTAACTCTTTTGAAAATGAAATAGAGTCTCTTTAATCTCAACTAAAAACTTAAAGAACACAGTTTTCAAATGAAATCGATTGACTTTCCATGGAATATTACTATGTTGATCACATGAATGATATACTTGGTGTGTATATGACTCTTGATGAACATTCAAATTTAGCATGTAATTACTTAGAGGCATTAGAAAAATGTGCATGTCTTGAAAATGAGCTTTCAAAAAGAACTAAAAATGTCAAAAACAATTCCTTTAATGAATTGTCAAAAAGGTTTTTTAAACTTAAAACACATTCAATTAATCTTGAACTTGCTTTACAGCAAAGTCAGGAACTGATTAAAAATGACAAAGTTTGGAAACAAAAAGAATCATCATCATTTCGAGAAATTAATGCCGAATTTATTTTTTTATTTTAAAAATTCAAGAACTAAAAGCTCGTTGCAAGAAACAAAACTGAACCACCCCCATTTCGGATAACGCAGCGGAACATATATGGGTGTTACTTCATAGCACAATCACATACATTTCATAAAGAACGATGTGGTTCCTTTCTAACTGAATGGATCTTTGCAGCCTATAAAGGATGACAGCCAAGATGTATAAATACAAACGACTATGTAGAAACAATGACTTGAATACAATGTGTTAATGCGGAATCTTAACACAAGTACTAAGAAGAACAATGAACAACTGAATAATAACTTTGTTAAAGTGTTCTTGAGGATTACAGATTGCTAACTATGATATATGATTTGCTAAACTTCTTTGTTCATATATTTTCAACAACAACCTGTCTAACTATGCCAAAGGTGATCCTTTTATATAATAAGGATAACCCTAAAAGGCTTACAAATCTTTTTCTAAAATATCTTTTAAATATCTTCTCAACGGTACTAACTATCTTTCTACTAACGGTACTAACTAACTAACAGTACTAACTACTTTGTACTGTCGGTACTAAGTATAACTGTCGGTACTAACTATTTGTATTGTCGGTACTAAGTTAAGAAAACATTATTCCTAACAATCCTCCCTTAAACATGAATGTTAAACTATTTTAACTTCATGTTTCTTCAATCCTTTAAGATCTTTTAATGCACAGAGGATGTATCCAAACATTCTTTATCTTTTCTTAATCTTGTACTCTCTATCCTTCTTTAGCAGCATCCTTGTCTTTTCAGCAATTTAGCAACATCTTTTCAGCTACTCAGCAACATCTTGATACCTACAATCCAACTAAGTTGGCTTTGTAGTTTTTGGCAAACTACTAGCCATTAACGGATTTGATGTTCCTTTACTAGTACCTTGGCTCGGGATAGATAACTCTTCACCTAAGAATATGGGTAGTTACTTACCATACATTTTTGTAAACTGGTCCTACCATCACAACACAAAAAAAAAAAAAACAAAAAAAAAACAACTAACAAGAAAAAAAAACAACAAAAAAAAAACAGTCAACAAACAAAAACAAAAAAACACTACGAAAAAAACAACAAGTCAAGAAAAAAACAACAAGGAAGTTTTGAAAACAAAACAAAAACAAAAGAAAAGAAACAAAGGTAAAAAACAATTAAAAACAAAACAACAAAAACAATTTCAAAAAAAAAAAGAATATGTGTGTAGTCAAACAAAACAAAAATCAAAAAAAAACAAATTCAAACAAAACAAAAAAAACAAATCAATCAGTAGTTTGTTTAATGTACTCACAAAAAAAAACAAAACACCAAAAAAAAAAAAAAAAAAAGAAAATCATCACAACAAAAAATATTTAAATGTTAAGGTATTATTATAAAAAAATACAAAACAAAAACAAACAGATGCGAATTTGATTTGTCTTTACCAAATACCGTTTGTGTTTGGACTAGCCAATTCTTATGCCTGTTAAGCATGGTGAATTGATAACCATTTGTTGTGTGGTGGTTAGCCAAACACTCAATCCCTTCTCACTTCCATCAGTCTTTATTCTTTAGATTCTAAAAATCAAGCAAGTAATCTTCTTGATAAATCATTTACTCAATTCAATGCCATTGTACTTTCTTCTTCAGAATCCAATTTTATCTTTAACATTTGCACCACTATTTCCTTCTTTAAAGGATACTTCTTTTCTATTAGCATGTGAATGACTAATCCTTCATCAGTCATCAATGTGTGTACCCCTGAGGAACTGTGCAGCTTCCAACTGATTATATTTCATTCATGCTGTGAGTTCCAAAACTCATCTTGTTCTTCTGGATTGAACATAACTATTAAATCTCCCCAAATAACTTTATCAAAACCTTCAGGAATTTTATCTTGATATATGTCCATCACAAGTTTATATACAGCATTCAAATCTTCTCTATCAAACACTGAAAGCACTCTCATCAATGTGCTGAAGCTTCTCTTTTGACCATTACTTCTTGTTACCACATTCAGATTGATCTCTTCTAATCTTTTAGATTCATCAAACTGTGGTTTAGTGCCAAGATTCTCAGTCTTCCAGTCAATGATTGGATACTTCTTGTCAAGAATTTCATAGTCTACTTCCTTATCCTTATCTGGAGCTCATAGTCTACTTCTTTGTCCTCATCTGGAGCTATTGTCAAGCACAATCTCAGCTCTTCATTCTCTTTCTCAGTGTCAGATGGGTCATCTTGAGAAGTATCTTGTTTGAATCTTCTTTTTCTTGACTTCATCTTTTTCCTTGTACTGTGCTTTCTCTTTCTTGTGTTCTCTTCTCCTTTATCCTCTTCCTTGACTTCAACTTTAGATTCCTGCTTGATCTCTTCTTCTTTGGAGGAATCTTTCTTATTCAGTTTGTTGATCAGTCTATCATCTTCAACAGATCCAATAGCAATGAAATCTTTATCTGACCTTTTTATCTTCTCATACATTGCTTGTATGTCTTCAAACTTCTTACTCTTCAACTCAGAATGTTTGAAGTTCCCTACATGCTTTAAGAAGGTCATCATCTGATTTCTTAATTGATTCTTGGTTGGAGGTCTGTTTCTTATTGCCTCTGATCTTTGTCTAGCAAGGAATTTTCTCTGAGCAGCAATTGTATCATGAAGGAACTTTGCTCTTTCTTCTTCTGCTTCCCATTCTTCTTGAATTTTCCTAGCCATTTCTTCATCACTCTCAAGCTGTTTGAATTTCTTCACAGCTTGAGGAATATCATCATCTTCACTTTCAGATTCATCCTCCTCTTCAATCTTCTTCTTCCCTTTGTCTTTTGGATCAATCTTTGGAAGAGGCTTTAATGTGAGAAGTGATCTTGTAGAAGTAGGCCTAGGTCTATCAATTTCTTCAACATCCTTCAACTCTACACCTTTCTCTTTTTCTTTAGAAGCAGCTTTGGCTTGACTCATGTTGAGGAGAAGTGTAGCTATTGTTTCATCATCACCAAATATCATAGAAGTGGGTGTTTGAGTGGATGTTTGAGAGGCTTTAGTAGCAATTTCTTCCTTAGTTTGATCTTCAGTACCTTTTATTTGCCCAGCAGTACTTTCAACTTTCTCTTCAGTACCTTCTCTTTGCTCTTCAGTACCTTCAAAGATCTCTTCAGTACC
The DNA here is from genome assembly GCA_026074375.1 of Tanacetum coccineum. Lineage (NCBI taxonomy): Eukaryota > Viridiplantae > Streptophyta > Magnoliopsida > Asterales > Asteraceae > Tanacetum > Tanacetum coccineum. The sequence continues at coordinate 42,681 of BQNB010005083.1, read as the reverse complement.
CTCATTGTGTTCTTCAGTACCTTCAACTTGTTCATCAGTACTAACTTTGGATCCGTCAGTACTAACTATTGGTCTGTCAGTACTAACTTTCTCAAAGTCGGTACTAACTCCTTCCTTGTCAGTACTAACTACATCTTCAGTACTAAGTCTATCTTCATCAAACTCCTTGTCTTCATCCACCATTTCTCTTGTCCTCCCTTCACTTTGAGCATTTTCTGTTTCCATGTGATCAATTTTATCTTCAGGCATTACATCAAACAGAGGATCTCTTTGAACTGATGATTCTCCTTTTGCTTTCTTCCTCCCTTGTTTGGATACAGACTTTTTGTGCACCCTTTGTTTCTTGGAGAAGCTCTTCTTTGGGAATCTTTGTTGCAATGAGATAATCTTCAGATATTCTTTATGATGTTTGATGACAGGTTTAGCTTGCTTCTTGAGCTTTGTGATCTTAGCCTTTAAGAGTTTAATTTCCTTGGCTTGATCTGAAACCTGTTGACACAAAGAGATACAAAGATCATAGACATTTTGGAGAGTCATGTCATCCTCATTCCCTGAAAGGGATGCATCATTGGATGAATGATCTCCAAGATTCTCACCAGTAGGTTCTGGGATTGAATCAGGAACAATAGGAGTGGGTGAAGGTGTTGGTGAAGGTCTGGGGGAAGGTCTTGGGGAAGGTTCAGGTTGTTGCTCAAAAGGTACCTCACTTGGTTGAGCAGAAGATGAGTCAGGCAGTGACTCATTTGGGATTTCACCAGTGGGAGTAGGAGAGGGTGATGGTTGTTCAACAGATAGTCTTTCTGAGGAAGCACCCTCATCCTGTGCTGGTTGGACCAACATAGTATCAAACAAAGGTGTAACTTTGCCTGAAAAATGTTTCCCCTTCTTAATCATAAATGAAAAAACTTTACTAGTTAAACTATTTACAGGAAAGTGATCTAAAGGTACAGATATATTAGCTAATTGTCTACCTAAAAATATAGAAATAAAACGAGGATACATTACAAACTTCTTCTTAGCCTCTAGATGTCTAAGCATACCATCAAAAATTAACTTGGAAAAATTATACTTTTGATTAGTTGTTAAACAAATTACAGCTGTGGCAATATTTGTAGGAATTTGATCCCAAGAGGTACTTTTGGAACTTAAACAATGATTAATTGTGTGAAATAAAAACCTCCATTGGGGTGAAAACAATGCTTTATTAAAAGTTAACACACTTAAATCCCCTTCATATCCCATAAGCTGAATAGCATTAAAGATAGCTTGATTTGGTAATGTGTCTATCCCATCAGCATCATCAAAAATAAGATCAGTTCGGATTGATGCTTCAGAGATAGACACAACCTTGCCAGCTACTTTGGCAGTTATGTGCCTTACATTGTTGATTGTTTTGGACTTAGCAGACGTCCAAAACTGTTCAACGAATGTGGTCGAAACAACAGGACTTACAGTGAGCGCATGATAAATATAACTTCTTCGAAGAAAATCAATGACTTCATGAAACTCAACATTCCCTTCAGTCTTTTCCAAGTATGCGATCATGTTGTGCTTAGGACAGGACTCAAGAGCAGCCATGTTGCTTAGAAGAGAGAGATCGTCGGTAAGAGAGATTAGGGCTTGTAATGAAGAATGTCAGTTGGAGAGATTGCTTGAGTAATTGTGCGATTGAGATGGATTCTTATAGGTTTTGGAGACCTAATTTTAAAGAAAACGTTCCAATTTACACTTTGTACCCTTGGCGGTATTTTTCTCCAATGTCTCTTTAGCGGTACAAACTTTGCCCAGCGGTACTAACTTTGCATGGTCGGTACTAACTTTGTCCAAACAAAGAATGAACAATGTAAGTATCAGGAATGCTTCAGCACCATCAGTAACTCTTCTTAGTGACTCTCTAAATCTTCTTAAAGCGTTGACAAGCATTACTTCTAGTTAATATGTATCCATACAACATAAAAAAAATTGTAAACTCTACCACCTGACCCATCTAACCATGACTCACTATTCAGGTGGACGAACCAACCTCCCCTCACCATCAACACATACTAACCAATTTTACCTGGTACACACCGCTCCAATGGTATGCATCCCCTTTGTTGTCAAACATGACATAGACACGTCTCTTGGTGGGTTGAACCACACATGCAAATACTCTTTGAATGGTCTACATAATCTCATGTCTTCAAAATGCTTCACAAGAGAATTCTTACTCTGAATCCAAGCACGAACAACTTGAGCAATCTTCTTACTCTTGAACTTAGTTCACGTTGAGTAGTGCTCATAACTAGTTATGTGTGTGTGTTTTGGGGTTTCTTGGAACAAGTTTGATTTGCCATGGTGTGTTTTACCTCTTTCATCCACATATGACCCATTCATATTGCCTCCCTTTAACCAATGTAGCTTATGGATTTATCATCCCTATTGAAACAACCAAGAACTGAAATCGGCTAACATCAAATGCCTTGGTTAGTAGATCAGCTACATTGTCATTAGTGTGGATCTTAAGCACCTGTATGAGTTTCTTCTCATAAGCATCTCGTATGAAATGGTGCCTAATAGCAATATGCTTTGTCTTCGAATGATAGACTGGATTCTTTACAATGCAAATGGTGCTTTCATTATCAATGTAGATCTTTGTGTTCATGAAGTTGAACCCATAGTCTAACATTTGATTTTGAATCCATAACACTTGGCCACAGCAGCTTGCAGCTGCAACATATTCAGCTTCTGTAGTAGAAGTGGCCACAATGGTTTGCTTTTTGCATTGCCAAGTAATGAGTCTTCTGCCAAGAAATTGACAACCTCCTGTTGTGGATTTCCTGTCAAGATTTGCTCCAGCATAATCACTATCTGAGTAGGATTCCAAGTCAAATGAAGACTCTCTAGGATACCATAGGCCCAATTTGGGTTTACCCTTTAGGTACCTAAAAATTCTTTTGACAGCACTCAAATGAGAGGTCTTTGGAGTGACTTGAAACCTAGAACAAGCACAGACTGCAAACATAATGTCAGCCTAGAAGCAGTCACATACAATAAGGACCAAACATGACCTATAGAGATGAGATCATCAACATCACTGGCTTCCTCATCCTGACTAAGGCTTCGAGTCACTCCAATTGGTGTACACTGCATTCTTAACACTTCTGCGCAAAGTTAAACTTCTTCAGGATTTTAGCAACATACTTATCCTGCTAATAAATATACCATCAGGTTTCTGTTTGACTTGTAGGCCAAGCACGAAGACAAGTGATTCTCCCCTTTGAACTCATCTGCAAATCTAATCTTCCCAATGCCCTCAAACTACATCACACCAAGACTTCTTTGTTGCCCCATAAGATGATATCATCCACAAGACTTGACACTAATATTATATCATGTTTGTCCCTCTTTAGAAGAGAGTCTTTGTCAATTTGTCCTCTCTGATCCATTCCCATCAATAAGAAATGGAATAAAGTAAAGCATACCATGCTCTGGGAGCTTGATGTAACCCATACAGAGCTTTAACCACTTTGTAGACTTATCTACGGGGAACTTAGAATCTAGGAAAACACCTGTGGTGAGACACATATACCTCTTCATCAATCCACCATCGAGAAAGGCACTTTTTCACATCATTTAGATAGACTATAAAGACCCATATAAGAGCAAATGCTAAAAGATCCTTATGGCTTCAGCCTATCCACAAGCAAAAAACTCTCATAGTCTATTCCTTCCCCTCTTGTCCTGTGTTCCCTGAGCAACCAATCTAACATATTTGTTTCCTGACAACCAATCCTCTTTCATCCTTCTTATTTCGAGTACACCCACTTTGTACAGGATTATCCTTTTTCCCATAAGGAAAATCCTACCTAGACATCCAGAACTTCTTTGAATCTCAAACTGCAACAATTCTTTCTTGCATAGCAATCAACCCCACTTTCATCCTTTAAGAGCTTCTGAAAATCACATCTTGGTTCATGTTGAATAGAAAACATGCAAACAAACAATGACAGAAAGATCCTAATGATTGGATTCTCCTTGCTTTGAACATAACTAACGAAAAGCATGAAGCTTCAGACACTTTATTTAACTTTGCTTCTGTTTGTACAGTATGTGGATCTCCCAGGATAAGTGCTGAAGGATGATAGGGACTTTAATTCTTGATGTGGGAATATGACGACTAACATTCACAATGTTCCAAATTTGTGAAGGTCATCCTCTGCACCCTCATCATCATCAAGAATAATGTGTACACAGATACCATCAGTAGTACATCTTCAGAATATCCTTAAGTGGAGGTAATTCCAGAAGTCATACTTCTTGAAAAATTCTGATGTGTCAGAAAAAGATAGATCCCTCTTTATACTAGCAGTACTACTGGTATTCTAACCAATATTAACAAAGTTTGTACCGCCAGCTATAGCTGTTGTCCTAACAGTACTTAAAATGTTAGTACCAAAAAGCTAGTCTTAGCAGCTTATCCCGAGTAACCAAGTTCTCAGTTTTCCTGTTCACAAATTCTTCCTGAGAAGCTTCAGCTTCTCATAGCTTCCTTTTCCTTGGCTTGAAGTCTTGCAAAGACATCTAGAAAGACTGTTCTTCCGCTCTTGGACTTCCTCTTTTATTATCTATTTTGACACAACAGAGAGTTTGTGGAAGAATAGGAATTCCAATATTGGCAATTACAAAGCAGTCTTGATCAAATTCATCTCTTTTTACAAAATCCCCACGCAACAAATTTTGCGTCTTTGTGCCTGTATTTGAGTTAGATTCTTGTTGGACCTGCATGAATGTTAGCTTAGATTCTCTGATCTATCAAATGCTAGTTCAGAGAATCAGTCCAAATAATCAAGGACAAAAAGCCAATTGGGCGTCCTTTCCCTGCAACAATTAGGTTTGTTCTCTAAGAAAGTTTATGTTCAGGTCTTTTTACCTTCAACTCGTTTGGTTACTAAATTGTAACACTCACAAACGCCTTGCTTTGTAAACGAGAATACCCAACCAAAAACTCCTTCATCAGAGTTTTCCACAAACTTTACCTGAAGTGGTCTATGATGTTACAAGAGGTCACATGGCACCCAAAAGGTCTTATATAACTTATAATTGGTGTTTTACCAGTTTTAAAAGTTACTTAAGGTGTCTTATTAATGAGGATGGTCACTACATACCCTTTTAGTACATAGCAAGCATCAACTAACGGCTTTCGAGCCCAAAAGGTGGTTTTAGGTACAAAATAATCTCAAGCATGGCGTCCAATTGCTGCCTCAATAAGGGTCCTGTTCTTTCTCTCAGCAACTCATTTTGTTGTGGAGTTCTGGCATTGCTGTATTCCCTCTTGATTCCTTTTAACCCACAGAATTCAATAACCTCTGCACTTTTTCTTAAATTCTGTTCCATTATCACATCAATAATTTTAAACCATTTGATTCATACTGTTCTCTATTTGTCTCTATGAAGTCCTTAAGATTGCACTAGTTTAACTGCCTTAGTTCTTAAGAAAAATGTCTAACTAAATCTGCTAAAATCATCAGTGATAACCAAATAATAGGTCTTATGGTTTAATGAGCTTCCTCACAATGTAGGTCCACACAAGTCCTTAGAAGAAGTTGTAAGTGTGTGCATAATAGAGCAACTAACTTGGCCTTACAAGAAGCTTGTATGCTTCCTTTTCTGACAAGCAACATAAGTAGGTCATTTTGAAAAACAGCTTTGTTAGGTAAACCTCTACAAGGTTTCCCTCATAATCTGATTAGGTTTTTTGAAATTGACATGACCCAACCTCCATCTATGCCATAAGTTATATTTCCTCAGTTGTAGCCATTGCAATTAAACAAGCTAAACCTCCTAAAGGAACAATGTCTTCTCTAAAATAGCAACGTACATATGTTTTTGTCTGGGACATTTAAAGTAAAATTTTCAATTTTCATCCAGGTACTTAAACAAATCAGGAGACAAAACAAGACATTCAGAAGTCAGTAAACAGAACCTTGTGTCACTTTTTGTCACATATTTGTGACACAGAAAAAAGATTGAAAGGCGAAAGTTTTCTTTCACAAAGCGTACATCCCCTCCCCCCCCAAAAAAATTTCCCTTAAAACTTACACCTTTTATTTACCCTATCCATAATATAGCACTTTACTAACCTCTAAGGCAACAGGCCACCATTGAAGTCTTGAAAGTCATGCAAGGTAAACACCCTTGTTCCCTGTCATGTGCCTGAACATCCACTATCAATAATCCTTTTATTCTGAAGAGTTCTATGACGGATTAATCCTGCACATTTTAAAAGAAAGTGATTAGACTCTCCTAGAGGACCCAAGCCTGTTTGCGGCTTGAGTCTGCCTAGTGGATCTTTGAAAGTTGAATAATTCCTAAGGCTATGATCCACCATTGTATTTGACGATAATAATATTCATGTAATCCTGTTTTGTCCATTTAGCACAACCTGCTGAGGACTTAACAGCAGTACATCCCATATTTTCCACCCAACATACTAACTTCTTTTCTACCTAACAGCATAAACCTTCATACTGGTTTGAAAAATTTGTTTTTAGTATTGTTGTTCTCTGTTCTAAAATGCATTGATAATGGTGAATGATACTTTGAAAAAACTTTGCATGTCTAACACCACATTCACAATGGCTTAACAGTATTAACTTTCAGAACAGTCCCTAGTTAGTACTGACCCTGTCCTGTTAACATATTTGTCTACAGTACTAACATTTAGTACTGCCTAGCCTTAGCAGTATTAACTGGATTATTTCCAGTTTTTGTTTGTACTGCTAATGGAACAAATTGATTTGCGTTTATTTACCCTTTGAACATTGTTCCATGTTGGTTTCCTCACCCCACGTAACCTTACACCCATACACATAATTTTGCTGTTTAAGTTTCAACTTGTTTAGCTAGTTTAACATGATAATCCACAATCTCTTATCAAATGACTAAAACACCACATACAAAACAATGCTCTTTAAGAAACCATTCCCAAACTCTTGTTTGTTAACACTACTCCTTGACTGATGGCATGCAACTGATCTAAAACAATTTCCCTACAGGGTATTTTTTACTTGCTATGCGTTAAGCAACGACTAGGGAGAGATCAAGTCCTTTAGTTTGTACAGTCACACACTCATCATCACTATCTGATTCATACTCCTTAATGATAGGAGCATCAGACCAGACCTTAAGTTGAACTTCTACATTTGATTCATTGACAACTGGTTCAGACACTAATTCAGATGGGTTCTGAACAATAGTAGAGTTCCTCATGTCCTCAAGTTTAGGTTTGTTTGGTGAACGATTCACTTGGTTGATTCTTTTGTGGACCATATGTTTATTGTAGTCATCTTTTCAATATCAGAGTCCAGACGGCAGATAATTCCAGTCATGGGTGGACGGTACTGCTTGCATTTCACCTGTTTTTAAGCTCTAGCCTTTTATCGCAAGACAGTAAGAGATATCTTTTCAAAATCACTTTCATTGCACCTAAAGACACTCTGAAAAACTTCATTTTCATAACTCAAATTCCCACTATATCTATAATCACCATACCCAATGCCAAATAGAGATATCACTCTCATGCACTCATAGACCTTAATTTACAATCTTTTACCACTCTATAATTTTCGAAGAATGATTCCATTTGTCTACTATTACTTCTAAATCATCTTTTTCTTTTTGAGCTTTAGCCAACAATGTCTTATGGTAATGATCTCTTAGAGAACTGATTATCTTAATCTGACTAAATCTATTTTCCTTAAATTTGATCTTTTGACCTTCCAAAGCGTTGACCTTGTTGATGGGCAACTAACTGTGCTTCAACTTTCTTAAGACCTTGAGTATAAGCCTTTATTTCTACGCTAGAGCCATCTACTAAGTATTCCTTTCTCTGAACATCTATACAGTCGTTTAAGGTTAGCTTAACACTGCTTTACACCCATTTGAAACAGGCGCTCTGTTAACTGTGTGTTTGATCCTGAGCCTGTTGCTAGCCATGAACAGCATATTTTCATCATCTTTCTGCTGAGTTGTCCCAGTCAACAACTTTCTTCTCCATCAACTGCAACTAATGCTTTAGACTCTTCTTGATTCTTCCCTGTCCTGCTACGCATCTTTTTGATTCCAGTATTACCATCCATCCCTCCTCCTCATTAACTTTCCTTGGAGTTCTTACACTCTCTTGCAATATGTCGCTTTTTGTGGCAGTTGTAGCATTCCACCTTTGGTTTATCAAAACCAACAGGTTCTTTCGGCATCATACTGATCGTCTGTCCATAGTCATCTGTAGAACTTCTTTATTCTCATGGAGATCATTGCCCTCTTGCCAACTAATTTTTAAGTCTCATTTCTTCAAGTCAATATCTCAATCAACCTGGTCATCTGCATTGAACAGTTCTATCTAGGCAAACCGCAAAAAAGGCAAAGACAGTAATATGGTGAAATGTCGAGATTACAAGCCCTAATTGATATTTAAGAAGAAGGTGATCATCATGGAGTACACAAGCATTAAAGTGACTTTACCTTGAAGATTGCAGGAGGTACTATATTGTTTTGCCCAACCTGCTACGAAATTTTTAAGAACTAGCAAGGAATGTGGGGTATTGAAAAACCCTTTTCTCAAACACGCTATACCAATAATCAACCAGCAAACAAAACCTCCCTCCACCCTATCTCATCCACCCCCCACACCCCCCAAAACACAATACCCCACCGACAAGAATATCTTCCAAAAACCCAAACCCCAAACTGCCATAGTTGCCCCTAAACACCCAGCATGGAAACGAAATCAAGACGAACAATGGAAATCATTAAAGCAACATATGCTTCAATAAAACACAAAATTCATCATGTCAAAGTCCATATTTTGGATAGCACTGGTGCACCCTTTAGCTGGCGGTGTTAATAATCTGCTGAAACCCCCCTCATTCCCCCCACCCACGATATCTTCCTACACTGTTTTTAAAAAAAATAACATCTAGGTTGCTACCTGACCCCACCCCAGACCATATAACCCATAACCCCCTCAACACCCCAACAAAGCACCACTAAGCCCCTCTTCGGCTCCCCGCCCGTCTAAAAAAACAAACAATTTCGCCACCCCCCAAAGAAATGCCCCCCAGTCTTATAACCCCCCCATCCACCCTCATGTCTGGAGACTCAACCTCCCAACCTCCAGCAATCACACCCACCCCCCCCAAACCACCATCCTCACCCCCCAAACACCTCAATCACAAACTCCGCCCCATACCCCCGTCTGTCCCCCCGTCCCTGGTCCCACATCCTGACACCCCAACACCACGTCGGTCCCCACCCCCTCATCCCCGATAACCCACCCCCACCAAACACCATCACCCCCCCCACCTACGATCTGACACGCATTCCACCACATCCATTCAGCAAAAGACTCCCACCTATATCCCACCCCACTGAACAAGCAAAAACCCTCCTGCCCCTGATCACCCCGCCCCGGCGCCAATCTGCAAAACCCTACGCTTTTACCCTCCTAATGCACCCTGCCCCCGCCCACCCGCCCAACCCGGCAACCCCCTCAAACCTTCCCAATTACAGACACTCCGCTAATCCCCTCCACAGCTGAACCGCAGCGAAAGGGGAAGCATCCATGCCGCAGCCTCACTCCTCACACGCCGGGAATTCGCCAAGCTGCCCTAGCTTCCAGGTTCTAGCATCAGAAACAAAACGGAATGCAGCACCACCCAGGGGCGGACATCAACAGCCACCCCCATAAATCACACCCATCCAACCAAGTATCAGCTTACTCATATGCCTCGCATCCCGAAAGTAGAGAACCAATAGCCGAAGACCCAATGCCAACATAAGTCACACCACAGTAAACCCTGATCGCAGAGGCATGCACCACCACCACAAGCCGCCCACACTAATGCATCCGCCCCATACAAAACCTCCCCTCCCTCCCCCAAAAAGAAGAACCTCCTCTATGAAGTGACCCCACCCAAACCAACAATACCAGACCCACGGCACTCAGGAAAGGTCTACCCCTTCTGCCCCCGTATCCAACCGCCCAACCCACAGTCAACCAACCCCATACCCAATGATTAAAGATAAAGCAAAGCATTCATGATTGAGCTTGAAGTTCTTCTAAAAAAGAGAAAGATCAAGTTGCTCTGCTGAAGATTTGACAAGAAATCTTCAGCACAATATTTTGGACTGAACTAGTAGAAGAAGAAAGGCTTTATGCAAGGAAACCGAAGACGAATCAACATAGCTTAGATATCGTTGGTAACTCAGTTTGTTTAAACTTTAATCTAGGATTGGAACAATTAAAAAAGAACAATAGAATCACAACGAAATAAAACATTTAAGAACATTCTATTATTATTGCCTAACAAGTTTTCATCAATCATCTTTATACACTGACTACTGTACAAGCCCCAATTCTACATATCAATCGTAGAAGCGGTTATCTTAAACTATAACAAGGAATCAAAGGATCCTTGAGCTAAAACACAAACATCCTAGGCGTCTACATTAGAGACTTGACGCCTAACACACACACAACTTTTCTGGGTGTTTAATCTTGACACACAGACAAACTAACACGACATATAGTCTCTTTATATACTAGATATATTAGGTTTACAAAGGATAAGTATTAGGAAACAACTCAATCTTCCTAATCTTTACAATTATCTTCTAGGAAATCTTCTATAATCTTCCATCTTTTGAAGAATTCCTCCTTTGACTTTTAAGTCCTTCATCTTTCATTATTTTTTGTCTTCAACTCAAATGATAATTCCCAAACAAACTCCCCTATGTTGACAATGACAAACCAAAATAGCATGACCTTTCCCTAAAGGCTAATATATATAAAAAGCATAAGGATGTATGCTAATTCCAACCAAGGAGCAGTAAGTTTGCACATCTTCTTTGTAAATCTTCTTCCCCTTTTTATCATAATCAAATAGGGGACTAAAGTATGCAACTTTGATTTCGACAACCACAAATCACTATCACACTCCTAATCTAGCCTTCCATCAACTCACATTACCCTCCATGACGCGCCTTAAGATAAATGAACTTGAGCAGTAGAAACTTAAACTAGCAGTAGTAATAATGACTTACATAAGTAAAAACCTTCACCTCGATGCATGTAAATGGTTAAACATTTTAACAATAAGCTTCCCCTGAAACCCATATGTTAACCATTTCTTGAATCTTCAATTCTGTAGGCTCTATGTAATGATCACTGATGAAGAAAACTAAGTATAACGACTTATGCTGAAGATAGAACAACCCAAACTTGTGGTCCTTTATAGTCCTTGTACTAATCCACATACGTCAAACTCATACCAAGACCAAAGTAATAAGTAAGAATGCAAACCTCTTACAAAAACTTTCATCATCTATGAGACACGCAAGTAACCAAGTAGATAGCAAATGTACGCACTGAGCACCAGTAAAAAATTGGCACACCTTTGTCAAAATTCGTCAAGTATTCGTCATGTCGTTTCTAAGCACGAACAAGTTATCTCTAAATGTTGTAAGCCATTTGAGATATGATAAGAACACAAACCCAAATAATTCCACTTCATCTTCAAATAGGTAATAAATAACCATCTTCGTAACCAATTCGAACAAATAATCCAAAATACGAGCCTTTTAAACCTTTAAGAACATTTAAATCTGTCTCAAATACCTCTTGAACCTGTGTGTGTAACAAATCAAAAACCAAAATGCCTCTGCCCGAGATCTTTTATTTTCCGATATCAAAAAGCTCTTTTGTCCGATATCGGACATAAGTTGCAGTACTAACTGCTATGTCGAATGACTCTTGCAGTTTTAAAATTCAAGCCCAACAGTTTAGTATATGTAAGTATATTGTTACTAAATATTTAAAGCTGGCAGTACAAATGTAAAAGTAGCAGTACTAACTCGTTATTCATTAAACTAGCAGTATTAAAGTATCTTAGCAGCACAAACTTGTTAAAAGAGCAGTTCTAACTTCCTGTACTTTACTTGTATACAAAAATCCAAAAATCCATCCCAAACTCTAAGGGCAGCATAAAGTATACAAGCACTAGTAACATTTCATTGATCCACATCTATCCCAACTAGCAGCATTAACCACATCCAAAACTTAAATAAACAACAACATCAAAAATATTTATAGAAGTTATTATTATAGGATCATAATACAATCCCTAAAAATCAGGGATTTTCATATCAACATAAATCCCTTTCCAAATTTACGAATCATATCTCTAACTGCTTCTAAAAACCATTGAGATAAAAGCATACTAAAACGAATACCAAAAAGCATACTAAAACGAATGATAAAAGCATTGACAATCGTTTGCTGCTAACCAAATTAGGGTTTATAGAAAACCCTAAGTTTACCGACTTCGCATGTTTACCGAAAACCATAAATCTTGGTTTTACCGAATTTGCTCAGAATAGAAAATTTGATCACATGGTATATAAACACCATTACCACAAATCAGAATCACATCACCATGAATCATGAGCATCATCACTACGAATCACAAAGCTGCCATCAAGAACTTCTCTGTTTTTATAGAATTATGGTTTGCAAAGCCCTAATTACACCGAATTAAGCATAAATAACATAAAAATAGAATTTTTTGGAGCACTTTGCCTTTATGAATCTACTAAAAATACCTTGTAATCCTAAATTAAAGAAGCCCTGTGGCTCTGATTAACTAATTGTGGAAACTAAAAGAGTCGTTGTAAGCTCAGTTTGTTTAAACTTTAATCCTAGGATGAACGAATAACAAAGAACAATAGAAAATGACACAGCAGAATAAACATTAAGAAATATTCTTTATTATTGCCTAAACAAGGTTTCATCATCATCATTCAATAATGACTACCTGTCAAGCCCCAAGATCAACGAGATTATCGTAGAACGTGTTATCAAAACTATAACAAGGAATCAAAGATCCTTGAGGCTAAAACACAAACAACCTAGGCGTCTACATTAGAGGACTTGACGCCTAGACACACACACACACACACATACACACACACTTTTCTGGTGTTTACATCTTGACACACAGAAAATAACACGACCTATATCTCTTTATATACTAGAGATATTAGGTTTACAAAGGATAAGTATTAGGAAACAACTAAATCTTCCTAATTTTTACAATTATCTTCTAGGAAATCTTCTGTAATCTTCCATTTTTTGAAGAATTCCTCCTTTGTCTTTTAAGTCCTTCATCTTTTATATGTTTTGTCTTATCAACTCAAATATAATTCCCAACAAAGCAGCTAAACCTAAAGTTGTTACTACTGCTGCTACAACAACAACTACAAGACCCAAAACTAGAGGGGTTGTAGTACAGGAGCCAAGTGAATTCAAAACTCCACAAGAATCACAACCTTCAATGATTAAAGATAAAGGCAAAGCAATCATGATTGAGCCTGAAGTTCCTCTAAAAAGAAAAGATCAAGTTGCTCTTGATGAAGATTTAGCAAGAAATCTTCAAGCTCAATTGGAGGCTAAACTAATAGAAGAAGAAAGCTTGCAAGGAAACAGAAGAAGAAGCCAACAAACTTTTGATTTATCAGTGGTAAAAACACAAAGTCTAAGATGAGGCAGATTTTGAGTTAGCTCAGAAGCTACAAACAGAAGAACAAGGAGTGATAACTATTGAAGAAAGATCAAGACTGTTTGTAGATCTTACGAACAAAAGAAAGAAACACTTTGCAATGCTTAGAGCTGAAGAGAAAAGAAGAAAGCCACCAACTAAAGCACAAAAGAGGAATCTAATGTTTACCTATCTTAAAAACATGGGTGGATTACAAACAAATCAGTAGAAAGTAGCAGCTATTAAGAAAACCAAAAGATTGTTTGATATTGAAAAGGAAGTAAATACTTTTTGATCCAATGGATTCTGATGTATTTAAAAGGCAAAAAAGGAAATAGAAGAAAGTTCTAAAGGTATAAAGGATGAACTAGAATCTAATAAGTCGAAAAAGACAGAAAGTAGTGAGGAGAAAGCTAAAGGCAACAGAAAGAAGATACTTGGTAAGAAAAGAGCAGGGAAAGAGCAACAACAAGAATCTTCAAAGAGACAAAGAATGGAAGATGATAAAGAGACTGATGAGCATGAAGAAGTTGAAGTAGATGATGAAGCTGAGCTGAAAAAGCATTTGGTGATAGTAAAAGATGATTATATAGCAATTGATGCTATACCACTTGCTACCAAACCACCAGTGATTGTTGAATACAAGCTTCTTAAATAAGGAATATTGGTAGATTATCAATTGATAAGAGCAGATGGAAGTTCCAAGAGATATTTTTCAATGATTAGGATGGTTTAGGATATTGACAAAGAAGACTTGAAGACTCTTTGGAAATTGGTCAAAACAAAGCATGGTGATACAAGGCCTGAAGATGAACATGAAAGAGTGTTATGGGGAGATTTAAAAGTCATGTTTGATAAACAACCCATAAAATTAATGTATGGAGAAATCTACAAGGATTACAGTGACTATTTTGAAAGTTGTTATGAAACATGTAGAGTGCACTTTGTAAGGTTTGGAAATGTGCACATCTTTATGTTAGTTGAAAAGAGATACCCCCTCATACCAATAACAATCACAAATATGCTAAACAAGAAACTTTAAACTGATTATTTGAATGAAATGTGCTATCAACTACTCAAGCTTATGGTAAAGCAGCAAAAGGGTCAATAAAAGGTTTGAATGCATCTTCTTGATAGTGATGAAGACTTTTAACAAAGAAACTTGAAAATTCAAAAGATGAACATCAAGTTTAGAGAAGGATTGTTGGGACTTAAAAAACTTTAAGGATTCTTAGAGTTACTACTGCTCAGGCACATAATGGAAATTATGCTAAGTAGTTAGTACTGGTAGTATAAAGTTATCACTGCTAGTTACTACTGAAGTAAAAAATTTAAGTACTTTTAGTATAAAGTTACTACTGTCAGTATAAGTTAAGACTGCTCAGAAGTTGAATGACCTGAAATAAAAGCTAAGTATTATTGCTGCTAGTAGTAAGTTAAGACCTGCTAGTTACATGTTACTACTGTGATAATATTAGTACTGCTAGTACAAATGTTACTATTGCTTAAGTTTTATTAGTACTGCTGGTACAAAAGTTTATGCTGTTAAATTACAACTCTAAAGACTTACTACTAGTCAAGAGGATAAAGACGTTTATAAGAGATAAAGATTATTGGAGAACAAGAATACTTGTGAAGATAAGTATTGATATATTTTGTAACAAGATATACTTTATGTATTATTTAAAGTTACGATTAGCAACATAATTATAAATGCATCACACACGTGGACTTGTGACCATGATTAGCCTAACTTAAATTCATGCCCGGTACTATCATCTATTCAATTCAACTTTTAGCTAAATCTCGGGACGAGATTTCTGTAAGGGGTGGAGACTATAACAACCCAAGAATTTTCATCAAATGCAAAACCTATTTTACTATTATCACAATTGTACGGGGAAATTTTTCGCTTTATTACATTACTTGCATTGTCAATATCTCATTAAGCAAGGTAACTTGTATAACTAAAGTAAACGAGCTTACGCAACCTATCTATGGCCATCCTGTCTTCATATATGTCAAGCAAACATCACAATATGTCAAGTCAATATCATCATATCCTTATTACAAAGTACATTATTCCTATAATGTACCATTCGCAACGTTATATCAAAACGGGCTCTAAACCGTTATCATATACCTCCAAACCCTAATCTCATGGAAGGGTTAACCCCTAAAGTGAATGCACAAGCTACTAAAGCATATGTACAAGTAATATGATATCTCATTTGAAATATAAAATCTCTTCAAGTCAAAGTACAAATCTCTAAAAGCTCAATGTACAAGTCATTAAGCATGATCTCTAAAATAGCCGTTTTACCTCCGTTTTCATTCTAATTTCTTCACCACCACTTAAGCAAGTTACTACACTCATTTTACAAGGTGTAAACCCTAAATATTCTATTCATAAACTTTCATACACATTTTTACACTCACAACCCTAATACAAAACTCAGAAACCCTAACCCGAGCTAAATACTACACTATGACCCGTTTCTTCGTTTTTATCCATTGTAAACCTAAACCAATACTCAATTAAGTTATAATAACATAAATTACAACATTATCAATCATAATCCATTATCATTTCATCATTCTACTTCAATTATACAAGAAATGAATCCAGAAAACCCTAATTGTGCCCTAATTATGATTTTGACCCGTTTACTCATTTTCAGACCATCTCATTCTCAAGTAAACAACCAAGAGTCATTTTAAACCCATAAAATGAGTTTACAAACCTTTATCCATCATTAACCATCCTTGCTTCAATAATGTACGAGAATTACAAAGCTAGAAAACCCTAAAAGCCTTATATGAACCCTAATTCCAAGCTACGGCTTATTCTTTCACTTTGACCGTTTTCTCAATTTCAAACCATTATAACTTAAACCAATGACCAAACTTCATTAATAATACTTTATATAAGCCTTAGGATTTATATTCCATCATTCTTAATCAAGAGTATGCAAAATATAAGCCAAGAAAGTCAAGAAAACCCTAAATGAGCCCTAGTTGAACCCGTACTCCCATTTCTTCAATTCTAATCCGTTTTAACCCAAACAAATTGCTAATCTTTGCTAATTACTTTAATCCCAGACCTTAACAACCTATTTCATCATTCCTTAATCATTTATAAACACAATGTACCTTGTTAAAAACATTTGAAGAAACCGTCGAACCCAAAATAGACCCGGTTTACTTCTATGACCATTTTGACCCTCTAAATATGACTACAAGTCAAAATAACCAATGTGGTACCTCTTCTGAATCATAGTTGCAGCTTATGCACTACTTTGACTTATCCTTGGTCAAAAATCAAAAGCACATGGCCTTCCTTTGCTCCATTTCAGCCGCGACAACAGCAAAACAAACACTCATCAAAGCTTTTTTAATTGACTCCACCATTGATTTCTAGCTTCTACACTTCATACCCTAGATCCTCTATGTGTCATAGACCAGATCCTAAGTTTGCTTACTCCTTTCTATTTCAATATGGGTATAAATAGGTGGCATAGTATGTTTCATTCTTCTTCAAAAAAATTTTAATTTCACCCCACTACCTCCTCTATAACCCTTTCATAGTAGCACATACTTTGCTCAATATGAATTCTAATAGCTTCTTAAGAAGTCTCAAGTACAGAAGGAAGCAAAAGAAGGCAAGAACGAAGCCCGAGAGTCTTTTACTCTAGCCGTCCGAAGCGAAAGTCCCGATTCTGACCGTTTCCAGTATAAGCTCAAAACCAGGTTTCTCTAAGCTTATATTCTGCTCATGTAACGTCATAATGTTCATATGTTCTTACTAAAATCATAATATAAAGCTTTGAACTCAAAAACCTAAGTGTTATGCCTTTTTGATCCAAAACCGGCGACACCCGAAACCTTTTTCATGTTTTCTCTAAACTATGAGTTAAACTTGTAAACTTTTGTTATAACCTATCCTAATAAGCTATTATAATATTAAAATAAGTGCTTTGATAAGTCATAAGAGAATTTGACCTTAAAACCCACGCGTTTTCATTTTGAAACCCTAATTTGACCCGTTTTACCTTTTAACTTAACAAATCGTTAAATTAAACTTATGTTGTGTTAAACCTTCATATTTTAGTTTATTATAACTTATAAATATCTATTGAAATGTTAAATTAAGCTTGCATGGCAATTTGGACATGTTTTGTAATTATAATCCATGCAAGGGGTATATATCGTAAATTTCAGAAACTTATAACTAAAAGGACTAAAAGTGTCATTTTATCAAAGTTATAACTATAGGGGTCTATTATGTCACTTTTTAAAGTACAAGGTTTACTTGGTATATCAATAAAAGTTGAGGGACACAAAGTCGTAAAAATGCTAACCCAGGGGTCTCTTGCAAGTTTTCCAATCCCCAGGGTCTAAAGGTAACATTTTGAAAAAGGGTAAATTAGATTTAAAACAATTACCCAGACTTAACTGTATTTAACGCTCCTCGTGATTAACTTTTCATGATATTTGAATAAAATGACTTAAAACTGCTTAGGTTTTATCCTTTTTTCATTCATCATTCGATGTGCTTTCAAATATCATGTCCCGTTGCCATATCATTCCACAATACGTGGGAGCTTCAATATTAGAAGTTTCATCTTGGTATTACGTTCTGTCTGAGTTGTTGGTTTACGTTTTAAGTGCCCTAGCTCTCCAAACGTTAGTGCATCTAGATAGTGGACTGTTTTCTAGAGGATAATCGTGGGCTCATAGAGACATCGCGCGCACTTGCGCTAACTGCTTGTGATATCGCCGCGTCCTATGTAGAGTCAATATCAGCACTCGATAGAGACAGCCCTGCTGTCCTACCATCGCACCAATGCCCTCCCAGCATAGTACTATCTCATACACACTTACGTGTGACAACCTCTCCATCACATGCATGACTGCGCTCCACATCTGATATTAATCCGGTTGTCTGCTGATGCTCGTAAACCTGAAGCCCGGTACAGCATTCCCTATACATTAGCTATCAATTTTCCTATAACTGTTCAGGTGAGTTCTTTTGCCTCGCATTTCATTCTTTTTTATAAACCCGTTGGGGATACATGCTCTAAAAATGAATGCTAATTTATTCTACATGCTTTTTAATTTTACCGTTTGCGCTAAGTAACTGCTTTGCCTTTAAAGTCCCCATTATCATGAACCGTTAATTACTCGTCGGGGTAAGCGCGAATGATGTGAATAGATCTATTTGGGCTAGGGGACTCCCCAGTTGGTTGTACCCGTTTACGTGTAACAAATTGCACATCATTCGAAATCCGCGGTATTTTGGCAAGGTGCCCGCAGGGGGCAATTTTTATCATTTAAACCTAAGGCATCGGATTCATGAGCTAATGTGCAATAATATATTTATGTTTTTCAATACTGGGTATATTTCAAGAAACCTCAAATATCGCATTTGATTCAAATTATATACTTAAACCTATGGATTTCATCACCTGTGTGTTGGACTGTTTTAGCATGTTTATACCTCAGGTAAACCTATGGCACGGAGTGACGAGTACACAAAAGATGGAAAAACCGTTATCATTCAATTGTTGTATTCTAGATTCTTGGAACCTCTCTTTTGTAAAAACTCTTGAAGAAAATTAGGAATGATAACCTTATTTTCATAAACGACTCTTTTTTTTCGTATTTCTTGTATTATGACTGTTGTACCCTTGAAGTAATACCCCAGATTAGCTTCCGCTGCTATATGTAAAAATAGGGGTGTTACAAGTTTTATCTAGATTTCGTTATTTGTTTTGGATGATGAATGTTTAATTGTTTTGGCTTTGTAGGATGTATGAATGTTTTGAATGAATGGTGTTGGCATTTAACTTCCTTCAGTTCAATGTCAGCCGCCTTTTAGATTTTGTGATGTGTTTTATGTAATTTTAGGACACTGCATGTCTATTACCTTGTATTATTTACTGATTTAGTATCTCTATAGAGCCGCCTACTATGTTGTGAATTGTATTCCTTCTCGTCGCGCATTGCGTTTTGCCCGTTGGTCGGGGTGTAATAGATTGGTATCAGAGCCTATGGTTATAGAGAAGTAGGTGGTTATGTCTAGTCTATTACCTAGGGTCCTTCTTTTTTTTTTTTTTTTTTTTTTAATGTAGACGCCTTTTTAGGCTTAAGTGTTTAAAGTTATAACTGCTATGCTTCCCCCTCTATTTTTGCATAGCTTATATATTCGTATTTTGTACGTTGTCAATTTTAGTTTTTTTTGCATACTCTTTATCTGATATGATATGTATTACTTTCTTAGTATTGTAGCTAAGTTTTTCCCTCACTCATAAGAATTCTCGTTGGGGAACCATTTTTGCAAATGGACTTAAGCATTATAAGGAGCCTATTGTGGAACCAAATGAGATAGGATGGTTGATCATTTATTAGATGCACGTAATAGGGCTGGACCTGCAGAGTCGGGTGATTCTTGCGGAGGCAAAGTCAAACTCAAGCAAGGCCCATCATAAGTTTATCCCGTCCTTTATCTCGTCATGTTGTTATTGATTATTTCTTTTGGATATTTTGTATTTTGGGAATTGTTGCGAGACTTACGTTCCTTTATGTCGTTTTGATTTTATTTTGATATAAGTAAGTAGTTATTGATGGAGCATCCTTTTATGTGTTTATTGGATGTGTTTTAAGCATGTGCAAGGTATGGTATATGTTGACTTATGTTTGAATCCATGGGTAATCTTAGAAGTAATAGGGTACACATGTGAAAGGAGGACTTAAATTATAGTGGCCAGAACATAATTATAACAGGCATCCATCCGTAGACTTGTCTCTGACCTATGATTGCAATTTATTTGTGTTTATTTGTACGGTGGTAGTGAAATTGTTTTTTTATTATGTGTATACATGATAAGGATGGTGGTATAGGTAGATAATTATTCTCTTACCCTAATTGGAGGATATGTTAAGTTGAGTTGTATAGATAGTAAGTTTCCCTTCTATCTAGTATTTGCGGATACCTAGTATTGCTATTATAGAGGTTGTTCGTTTGCTCGGTGGTTTGTTTGGATTTCCTAAGTCTAAGCTTAGCATCCCTTCAACGTACTTTGTTAGTAAGGATACCCTATTTTTCCTATTCGATGTCTCGATGTATATTGGTTGTTCGAAATCTGCTCTTTTAGATATAGGCGTGTTTCGTTAGTTCTTTCGTTGCATTGATTACTCGTATGAGTATCAAACATTTCTTTTAAGCACTAATTGTTCCTAACATATTAGTGTGGATCATTACTCCCTTAGTTAAATATCCATTGGTTTTTGTTGGGAATAAATCTTCATCAAGAGTTAATATACTGCCAAGGTATAACTAACAGTACTAATGGAGTTAGTACTGCCAGTACAAACTTACTACTGTCAGAGTTAGTTAATACTGCTAGAAGAAAGGTTAATACTGCTGATGGTCAAAGCTGTTAACTTAGAGATAAGGATGCAATGAGATAAATATGGAATGTATATCTTTTATATTTTAGGAAGATTTGTATATGATTATAATTGTAATTGATCCTAAAAGTTTGGTAGTTATCTTGTAAAGGACTCCTTGTGGTGTATAAAAGGAGATCCTAGGTTAAGGTTTTTATATACGCTTAAGAGATTAAGATACATCTTAGAGAAAGAACGTATAGCTTCAAGGTTGTAACCCATAGTACTATAAGAGTACTCGTATTATTGATTTAATAATATTGAAGCAGTTTGTATTTTATTCATTGTTCTTTGTTTGGTACTGTTCCATTGATATATACCTCTAGAGTATCAAAGTGTAGATTCCGCATACACTTTGATATACAAACAAAGTCTCAACCATTGTTATTTTGGATTCATCCAAGGTAACAAACACTTTACAACGTAAAGAATCGATCAAGGCTTGGGATCAACAAGTGGTATCAGAGCCTGTGCATTGAGAAACTTTGATCTAGAAGTAATAGAGTTGGAGAATACTCAGAACAATGCTTTGGCTAAGCTTCCCATGCTCAAACCCGAGGAGTATTAGATGTGGGAGATCAGGATCAAACAGTATTTTCATATCCAGGATTATGCTCTATAGGAGGTCATAGAGAATGGGAAATTCATTGGGGTACTATTCCTGTTACAACACCATTAGGAAAAATGGTACATCAACAGCAACAAGATGGACTGGCCTTCTGCTATTGAAAAAGACGTGTAAAGAGAATGATTGCAAGCAAGAAGTCTACTGCTTATGGACTGCCCATTGAACATCAACTTACTTTGACCAGTCATGTTGATGCTCAGTCAATGTTTGCCTTCAAGTAAAGCTCCGATTGGAGGGAATGAAGCAACAAAGAAGACACAAAAGGCTCTGTTGAAACAACAGTATGAAACCTTTAGTGCTTCAAGCTCATAATCACTTGATTCTATCTTTAATATGCTTCAAAGGATTGTTAGTAGATTGGCAATTTTTAGTGTAGTACTCCTCCGAAGATCTAATGTAAAATTTTAGGATCTTACCTTTCTGAATGGATAACACATGTGGTTGTTTGAGGAAAAAACCTGAATTTTTGATATATGGTTTGGATGATTTGTATAACAATTTTAAAATTGTTGATACGAAGGTTAGAAATTGTTGTGCAAGCAATGATGATAAAAAACTGGCATTTGTAACTACTTTCAGGTTGCAAGCCCATTACTATAATATTAATAAGTTATCCCTGAGTTAGTACTGATACCACATAAGGGTAAATACTTGCCAGTATAAAATTGTTACTTGCTTAGCTTTAGTGATGCCACAGTATATGCCTTTCTATCCACTCAACAAAAGGGTCTCAACTAGTTCATGAAGACCTTGAAGAGAAAACTCATGATGATGATTTGGAAGAAAATGGATTTAAGTGGAACATGGCACCTATAAAGCATGAGGGTTAAGAAAGTTTATTTAGAGAACTAGAAGGAAAAACATCATTGTGAAAGCACACTGTGGATATGATAAATCAAAGGTAGGAATTGTTCAAATGCCCATAAAATAGGAGCAGAAGATGCAGAGCACCTAGGAGAAAGACAACTGAGAATTGAATCAGGTAGCCTCACACTAAGGCATAACGATTTAAGATGCTTCTGAAAAAAGCAATGTGTGTATAGATGATGCTGGATTTGTTGAGTGACCATGGCAGAGGAAGAAAGAAATTAGCAACATAGCTCTCATGGCATTCTCAGATTCTGACAAGGGTCCCCCCCCCCCCCATGTCACCACTGATTAATCTTGTTCAAAAAATTGTCGTGAAAACTATGAAGTCTAAAGAAAATAGTTATGATGATTTGCTTGTTAATTAAGTGATACTAATTTTAAGCATTATCTTACAAAGAGGTTTTAGCAACTTTAGAAGGTCAAATTGTTAAATATAGAGAACATGAAGTTCGCTTTTCTAAGGAAACTGCTTTACTTAAAAGAAGTGTAGCTAGCAAAGAATATCAGATGGGATTACTTAGAGATGAACTTGAAAAAGTTAAACAAGAAAAGGAGGGGTTTGAGTTTAAGATTGCAAAGTTTGATAAATCTGCTAAGGACTTAAGTGAAATGTTAGAAAGTTAGATAACTGACAAAAGCAAGAAAGGAGTAGGTTATCATGCTGTCCCCTCACCTCATCCTTTGATTCTTAATAGACCAACACATTTAGACTTATCCTATTCAGGTCTTGAAGAAATCAAAGAACCTGAGGTTAATGAGTATGGTCCTAGGGATACTAGTTTAAAGCCTACCATTGATTGTGATAAAGAGTCAGACAATTCTAAGGAGAATACAGATGACTCTTTGGAACAACATCAAACAACTGATACTGAAACTAGCTCTGTTAAGTCTTCACTTAAGGTAGACAAAGATTGGAAAGAAAAGTTTTTCTATACCGCTATCTGTTTAGGATAGTAGAACCTAGAAGTTAGAGAGAATAATCATGCTCCATTTATTAAAGATTGGATGTCAGATGATGAGGATGATGATGAGCTTAACCCTAAAGTTGAAAAGAAAACTGTTATACCTACTGCTACTAAGAAAGAGTTTGTTAAATTTGTTAAAAGGTTAGTTAGGTATGCAGAGGTGTAAAGGTCACAATGACCTAGGGAAACCAAAGGAACGGAATGGTCATCAAAATCCAACAGTTAGGATGTAACTGAGTGTTTAATATAAAGGCTTGCTTTATCTGTGGAAGTTTTGATCGCTATTCAATACAGCTCGTCCTAACCAATAGAGAACAAGAATAAGTATGTGGGAAATAATTATAACAAAAAGGATAATGACTACTATTCTAAAACCTCTCATTCTAGTGCACACAAACATATGGCTCCAAGAGCAGTCTTAATGAAGACTGGCCTAAAATCTGTTAATACTGCAAGGCCTGTTAATATTGTTAGGTCTGTTAACACTGGTAGACCTTTTAGTACTGCTAGGTCTTTTAATACTGTTAGGCCTTCTTATACTGCTCACCCCAAATCAACAATTCATTATGCTAGACCAAGGACATATTTTCAAAATCAAGCACAATCAACTGTTCACAGGCCCTTTTACAAAAGAACAGCATTAACAAAAAGGTGTTTTAATCAAAGGTTTAATACTGGTAGGCCATTTAGATCAACTGTTAATACTGTCAGGGCAAGGGGGTTTAATGTTGTTAAGCCCTCAGCATGTTGGGTTTGGAGACCCATCAAACCCAATGGTGCATCACTGGTTTTCAACAAATATAATTACATTGATGCACGAGGCAGATCCAAGTCAGTAATGGCTTGGGTCCCCAAAGAAAACTAACTTCATAAGTTTTATGTGCAGAGCAATTCACAACTAAATGATAAAGGCTTTGTTGATAGTGGATGCTCAAGGCACATGACTGGAAACATAGCCCATCTTTCAGATTTCAAAGACTTTGATGGAGGTTATGTTACTTTTGGTGGAGGAGCATATGGAGGCAGAATTACTGGCAAAGGTACTATTAAAATTGATAATCTTGATTTTGATGATGTATACTTTGTCAAAGAGTTAAAGTTCAACCTCTTTAGTGTCTCACAGATGTGTGACAAAAAGAACTATGTTCTTTTTACTGACTCTGAATGTCTTGTCCTATCTCCTAATTTTAAGTTGCCTGATGAAAATCAGATACTTCTTAAAATTCCTAGACAGGATAACATGTACAGTTTTGATATGAAAAACATAGTTCCTAAAGATAGTTTAACTTGTCTAGTTGCAAAGGCTACATCTAAAGAATCAATGCTCTGGCATAGAAGGCTTTGTCATATAATTTTTAAGAATATTAATAAACTTGTCAAAGAAAATCTTGTAAGAGATCTGCCTTTAAAAAATTTGAGAATGACCAAACTTGTGTTGTCTGTCTTAAAGGTAAGCAACACAGAATCTCTTATAAGACCAAGGCCTTTAATCCCATTACTAAGCCATTGTTTATGCTGCATATGGATCTCTTTGGTCCAACTTTTGTTAGTAGCTTAATGCATAAAAAGTACTGCTTAGTCGTCATTGATGATTATAGTAGATTTTCATGGGTTTTTTTTAACAACTAAGGATGAAACAAGTGAGATCCTTAAATTTTTTATCAAAGAAGTAGAAAACCTAGTGGATAAGAAAGTAAAGATACTTAGAAGTGATAATGAGACAGAGTTTAAAAACAAAGTAATGGATGATTTCTGTAGGGAAAAAGGTATTAAAAGAGAATATAGAGTAGCTAGGACTCCTCAGCAAAATGGTGTAGCGGGAAGGAAGAATAGGACACTCATTGAGGCTGCTAAAACAATGTTAGCTGACTCTAAGTTACCTACCACATTTTAGGCAAAAGCAGTTTCTACTGCTTGCTATGTACAGAATAGGGTCTTAATAGTCAAGCCTCATAACAAGACTCCTTATGAACTCTTTAGAGGGTTTAAACCAGCTATAGGTTTCATGAAACCTTTTGGATGTCATGTTACTATTCTCAATACCTTAGATAATTTGGGCAAGTTTAATGGAAAGAGTGATGAAGGTTTCTTTGTTGGATATTCCTTAAGTAGCAAAGCCTGTACTCTGATACCACTTGTTGATCCCACATTTGGTTTTTACTTCATCAAAATCTCTTGGTATGATTATCCAACCATTAACAAGTCTTTCTTCCATTTTCTCAATGTGGTGAAAAGAAAGTTCTTCTAAGTAATATAAAATATCTTTGATTTGTTTCTCATGATGCTTCAGATGTTCCTTGATAGAACTTTTCCCTATTTCAAATATCTAAGATGGGGTAGGAGTATAAACTGAGAAAGATGGTGATACCAAATTATAGGTTTGATTCCGAGATGGATTAGATAACATAGTTGAGGAAGAAGATGAGGGATGGATTTGTTTCTTAGATGGTAATAATTCTTCAGGAATAAAGAAATATCGGGGATCAAATAGTAGTGATTGTGGTAATACCAAAGATGGAGTCGAAATAGTTGGTGGAGTAATAGGATCTGGTGATTGAATAGGTGATTCCTTAGCATAAAATGCTTGTACGTCTTTTAAACAAGGATTATTGTAGAAAGGAAAGAATACTAGTGGGATCATATTATCTTTTTTAGGTTTTCCAAAGAAGTTTAAAGGAATGCTTTCCCGCTGACAGCTGGGAAATAATCCGTCGAGGGAAAGTTCGTTAAGAATTGTGATCCATGCCTTGATCAGATTCTTTATGTAGTAAAAGCATTTGTTACCTTGGATGAATCAAAATAACAATGTGAGACTCTTGTCTGTATATCCAAAGTGTCATGCAGGAATCTAACTATTGATATCAAGAGATGTTTATCAATCGGAACAAGTAATTAAACAAACAAACAATGAAGTAATAACAAAAATGCTTCAAATATTATTAGAAGCAGTATACGAGTACTCTTGAAGTACTGGGGTTCACCAAACCTTAGAAAGCTATCACAATATCTTTCTAAAAGTATCGTCTAGTGTATTCAAAGTACTATATATGCTATAAATCTAAGGATCTCCTGTGGTAGAAACACAGGATCCTTTACAAAACTATATACAATTACAACTTTTATGGAATCAGTTACCGCACTTCCCATAATATTCTCCATTCATTACTTATTCTCAGAAATGTCAGCAGCTTTGGACCATCTGCAGTATTAACCTTTCTCCTAGCAGTATTAACTAAAACTGGCAGTACTAGTATGTCCTGGAAGTACTATCTCCATTAGTACTGTTAGTTATACCTTGGCAGTATTAAGTCTGCAAAGATTTATTCTATCAATCACTCCCTAAAATTGTGATGTCTTTAAATCATCAAGTTTTCTTCTGAATGAAATCTTATAGTTTCTTTGTGATGATTACTTTTAAACATTTCTCTCTACTTATGTACTTGAGATCTTAGAACCTTAAGAAGTTCAATACAGCTTTTGAACTCTCATGATCAAACCTCTATTATCTTATTAACATCTTTGAAAAAGCTTCCTTGACTTAAAGGATATTTATTCTCTGTCAGCATATGATATTGCTAACAAATTTTTCCATCAACTGAATGTGGCATAATAACCCAATAAATCATATAATCATCCAGCTTTTCAAATGTAATTCAGGCTGATTTTTCTAATCCTCATCCTTTCTTCTCATCAGTACTAAATAGAGTATTAATCCTCCCCACAGCATCAAATCAAATCCTTCCAGTCTTGAAGCACTATACTTTTCCTTGACAAGTTGTACAATTCTCTAGATCCTGTCTAATCAAAGTCTTCAAGCATCTCACTCAATATCTTATAATTCTTGGAACTGCCATCCCCTCTGAAGACTTGATAATACATGAAGTTCTCTGTCAAAACACAAGTCTTTCCAATCCATAACTAGACAAAACTTTGTTAAATAGAGATTTCAACCTCTATTGGAACCTATTCTCTGGTAATATATCTAAAATTCCTTGAGTTCTTCTTCTCAGCATTCTTCGTCTTATCTTTTTCATCTTTATGGTGCTTTTCACTAGGATGAGATTTCTTTCTCTTTTGCAAAGTTTCTTTAGAGACTTCTTTCATTTCCTTCTGAGTAGCCACATCTTCTTCTTCATCTTTTCATACTTCATCTTTTTAGGAGACTTTTCAGGAGACTTCTTCTTTTCACCTCCATGTTCTACATTCATAGGCTCAATATTTTGATTAAAATCCCAAACTTTTTCAAGATTGGGCCTAATCTACATTGTCAAGGGACATGTCCCTTGAAGTACTTAATCTTGTTGTGCCCTGATTCTTCAAAGTATTTGATCATGTTTTTCCTTGCTTGGGCAACTGCCTTTGGTTTCATTTTTAGAGCTATGATACACTTATGACTGAAGGATCTGTCCTTTCTATCGGCCTTAGTATGGGGACTTGGCTTAGCATAGCTCTTTGTCTTCCTCTTCAGCTAATTTGTTTGCAATCTTCTTCTATCCTCTTGCAAGTTGAGCTCTTTAGTTCTCTCTCATTCATTTGCTCTTCAAGTCTGATGGCTTTAGCAAAACTTACCTTTCTTGTTCAAAGCTCCTCTTAGACTTATTCTTGGACTCAGACTCTATCATTATGCTTTTCTCTTATCTTGTCTTGGGTCTTTTTTTGCCAATCCTTATTGTATAAGTAACAGTTTGTCAGCAGTACTAAGGTTTAACCTCAGCAGTATATCTATTGGAACTTCTTCACTAGCAAGTACCTTTCTTTGCACAGCAAGTACTAATTCATCATTACTTCCTCAACTGCTCTTCTTGATCTTTGAATGATTCAGTTGGAGTAATTCTTGCTTAAATAGTTCAGTTTTAGTACTTGCTTTTTCTTAAACCTCTGCATCAGATAATTTCCTCCCCTGTTAGAAGAATCAACTTCAAGGACTTCATCATCTGAAAGAACAGCCCTAGCTTTTCTCCTTGCTTTCCCGTCCTTTATTGAGACTTAGTTCCTTGACTAGATAAGCTTGTATATGCAGAAACTGTTGGTTTTCTTTGTCTTCTTCAAGTTATTCCTCCAATACCCCCATATGTCAGAAAGTTCTGGTAACTTAATTCATCAATTCATCTAAGTTTAATGCCTTCCCTCATCACTTCCATTGGTCGGAGTGAACAACATGGAGAGGTGAGTCATGGGGGAGAAAAATGTGTTCTGCTAACCAGTTGATGGATGTGTGGTGAGGTGGGTGGTGATGGTTTGTGATGCTGCGCAAGTGGTATTATCAGGGTGAGTGTTCAATTGAAGGTTCAGGTGAGTGGGAAGGTGAAGGTTCAGGTGAGGGTGAAGGTGAAGATGTGATTCTTGAAGGTGAAGTGGAAGGTTCAGACACATGTAGCATAGTAGGGAATAAAGCAACTTCTTGGCCTGAATATCCCTTTGTAGGCCTCTTCATATTGTTGAAAACTTTGATGCTAAGAGAGGGTACAGGATATGTTCTAGAGTGTTGTTGAAGTTGTTTCCTCTGCATATCTAAGCATATTTAAATGAACCTAGGGTACATTAAAAACTTATGGGGGCTTGAAATATTGGACACCATATGCTCAAAAATTAACCTAGAAAGATTAAATCTCCTATTGGTAGCTAAACAGATAACAGCAGTTGCAATGTTGCTACTAAACGGCTCCCAAGCAGTCTTCTTTGGGCTTAGACAATGCAGAATAGTGTGAATAAGAAACCTCCATTGAGGTGAAAAAGCACCCTTTTGAAAAGTTAACTTATCTGAATCTGTGTGATATCCCATGAGTGCCAACTGCTCAAAAATCTCCGAGTTGGGT
This sequence comes from Tanacetum coccineum, assembly GCA_026074375.1. Classification (NCBI taxonomy): domain Eukaryota; kingdom Viridiplantae; phylum Streptophyta; class Magnoliopsida; order Asterales; family Asteraceae; genus Tanacetum; species Tanacetum coccineum. The sequence continues at coordinate 13,376 of BQNB010005083.1, read as the reverse complement.
ATAGAAGTAATACCATCATGATCATCCAACTTGAGATGTCTTCTTAAAGATGCTTCAGTAATAGTCATTGAGTGACCATCAATGGTAGCAGTAATCTGGACTTCTCCATTATCATCAGTAGTAGCTTTAGCAGACCTCCAAAATTGGTTGATAAAAGAGACATAAACATCTAGCTTCTTTGTGAGTGCATAGCAAATGTGACTTTGATTTAGGAAATCGATGACTTGATGAAACCCTTCACTTCCTGTAGATTTCACTAAAAATGCTACCATGTTGTGCTTGTCACAAAATTCCAAATTTACCATGAATAAAAGTGTGAGTAATCGAGTGGGATATGATCGGTTATGAAGGAATGAATGTTGGAGAAAGTTAATTGAGATTATATAGAGAAAACGTAGAGATATGGTTTGACCGACTTAAAGAAATTTAGTTTATCGAGATTAAATCAAACGTATATATAGAAAGATCACGAAAGTCCAATTGGTCAAACCCTATATCATAGGTATTTGGCGGAAATATCTCAACGGCTCTATTAATTAATGAAAAATTCTGTTAGGGCTCAAACAGTACTAACGGTCATCCAGCAGTACCAAATTTGGTCTAGCAGTACTAAAATAAGCCTAGCAGTATTAACTTCTCCAACAAAAGCAGTACAAACTCCAAAACGTTTGTATCATTCAAAAATAGCTTCACACACTCTCTCTTTCTGTTTTTAAGCTCACATTTAATCTCTTAATTCTTTTAACTCACTTTGCACTCTGTCTGTTTTTCACACATCTCTCTTTCTGTTTTTAAGCTCACTAATTCTCTCTATTCTTTTGACTCACAAATTCACACAAAATATAGTTTTTGGCAAACTACCAGCCATTAACGGATTTGAGTAGTCTTTACCAATAGCCGTTTGCTTTGGACTAGCCAATGCTTCATTGTAAAAACATGGTGCATTGATGACCATATAGTTTTGAGTAAACTATCAACTATCAATGGATTTGAGAAGTCTTTACCAATAGCCGTTTGCTCTGGACTAGTCAATTCTTGATGTCTATAAGACATGGTGAACTGATGACCATTTGTGGTGTGGTGTTAAAACCAACACTTTTAGGAACAAACAACATTCCTCCCCTCAAATAATGCATCATTGAGTAACCAATTTCACACTTCATTGCTTATCCTGAAAGAGTTAGCTCAAAACCAAGAAAAACATAATCTAACCATTTTTCTTGTTTAGCAGTAATAAATATTACTAACAGGATTAACAGTGAGACATAGAAATAACTAGCAGTACTAACTATAAGTAACAGTTTTGACAAACAGTTTTAAATATAACTAGCAGTACTAATTATGACTAGCAGTATTATTTTACAAAGACTTAACAGTACTAACATTTAACAAACTTTACAAAAACAAACAAGAGATATGGGCATTAGGGATTTAGCATTCCAATACTTGAGACCAAGTACTGAAATCTACCAGCATCAAAACCTTTTGTAAGAAGATCTGCTACATTATGTTCAGTGTCAATCTTAACCATTTGAATCAACTTTTTAGCATTGCAGTCTCTTATAAAATGATGCCTAATCTCTATATGTTTTGTTTTAGAATGTTAAACAGGATTTTCTATTATGCAGATAGTACTATTATTGTCAATATAAATAACAGTATTCATGAAATTGTACCCATAGTCCAGCAGTTGGTTTTGTATCCAGAGAACCTGTCCACAACAATTTGCAGCAGCCACATATTCAGCCTCAGTTGTAGAAGTGGCAACTACAGTTTGTTTCTTGCATTGCCAAGAGATCAGCCTATTTCCCAAAAACTGACAACCTCTAGTGGTTGACTTCCTATCTTGTGTAGCTCCAGCATAGTCACTGTCAGTGTAAGCAACTAATTCCAATGGAGAATCCTTAGAATACCAAAGTCCTAAAGATGGTTTTCCTTTAAGGTATCTAAAGATTCTCTTAACAGCTAAGAGATGGGATGTCTTTGGAGAAACTTGAAACCTTGCACATGCACAGACTGCAAACATGATATCTGGCCTGGATGCTGTAAGGTACATTAAAGATCCTATCATAGATCTATAAAGATGTTCATCAACATCAGCAGCATCTCCATCTTGAACCAAAGGCTTTTCCAAATCTGTTGGAGTAGAGGCAGACTTCACATCTGTGTAGTTGAACTTTCTCAAAATCTCATTGACATATTTATCTTGACTGATAAAAATGCCTTTCTTTTTCTGTTGGACCTGTAAACCCAAAAAGAAGGTAAGTTCTCCCATAGAACTCATTTGAAACTTATCTTTCATAAGCTTCTCAAACTCATCACATAACTCCTTCTTTGTAGATCCAAAGATAATGTCATCCACATATATTTGAACAAGCAAGATATGTCCCTTTTGTCTCTTTATGAATAATGTTTGGTCAATCTTCCCTCTTTGAAAACCATTGCACAAAAGATAATTTGCCAAAGTGTCATACCAAGCTCTTGGTGCTTGATGCAGGCCATATAATGCTTTCACTACCTTATAGACTTTATCAGGATGGTCAGGATCTTCAAAACCTGGAGGTTGACATACATATACCTCCTCTTCAATCTGACCATACAGGAAAGCACTTTTTACATCCATTTGGTAAACCATAAATCCCATATAGGAAGCATAAGCTAGGAACATTCTTATTGCCTCAATTCTAGCCACAGGTGCAAAGACTTCATCATAGTCTATGCCCTCTTCTTGAGTATGTCCTTGAGCAACAAGTCTTGCTTTATTTCTGATGACAATCCCCCTTTCATCTTTCTTGTTTCTGTAAACCCACTTTGTACCAATTGCTCTATGACCTTTAGGTAAAATTACAATATCCAGACCTTTTTTAGTTTGATGTAGGGGTCCTCCTGGCATTGCTTCTAATCATGTTGATTCACTAAGATGCTTTTAGAAACTCTTTTTGGTTCTTCCTGAGAGAGGAAACAAGCAAAAAGACATGTATGAAGATCCTGATGAGACTTCCCTTCATATATAGCACTAAGAAATCCTTGTTCAGAGTAAGAAGTTTTCATCCTTCTTGTTTGAACAGATGACTGCACATCACCAATCACATGTTCAATTGGGTGATCTTTGTGAATTCTTGTGTGAGGAGTGGTAGGTACTGCATAAGATTGTGGAATGTTCCCCAATTCAATTTATTGGTCCTTCACTTGTGTGTCTTTAGATGCATGATTAGTGGGTTCTACCAAGTCTTCAGGGGAAGCAGTAGTATTTACTTCAGGGAGAGGCATAGTTCTAAGTTCTCTACTATACAGTATTAATTTTAGTCTGGCCAGTATTAACTTGTTGAACTGCGCAGTACCATTATCCTTAAGACGGCTATCATATGAGACTTTTTCTGTAGCTCCATTCTCACTCTGTTAAAAACCATCTTTATCTTGTATTTGAGCATCAACAACAGATCTTGGTGCAGCATCACCAAAATATGAAGCATCCTTCCAAATTGGCATTACAATCCAATCTTGATTATCCTGATCTTGTTGAGAAGATGTAGTAGAGTCAGAAACTCTTTGTGTACCTACAAAGTCATTAGAAAATGTTCCTGCAACCACTGGTACATAATTCATTGATTGGGTTAGAGAATCAAGATCAAACAACCACTTTGGACCATTTCCTTCTATCATAGGCTTATTCTCTAAGAACCCAATATGCAAGTTTTCTTGAACTTTTCTGGTTCTAGTGTTGTATACCCTAAAAGCTTTGCTACTTAAGGAATATCCAACAAAGAAACCTTCATCACTCTTTCCATCAAACTTGCCCAAATTATCTAAGGTATTGAGAATAGTAACATGACATCCAAATGGTTTCATGAAGCCTATAGCTGGTTTAAAACCTCTAAAGAGTTCATAAGGAGTCTTGTTATGAGGCTTGACTATTAAGACCCTATTCTATACATAGCAAGCAGTTTCTTCTGCCCAAAATGTGGTAGGTAACTTAGAGTCAGCTAACATTGTTCTAGCATCCTTAATGAGTGTCCTATTCTTCTTTTCAGCTACAACATTTTGCTGGAGACGTGCTAGCTACACTATATTCCTTGTAATACCTTTTCCCCACAGAAAATATCCATACTTTGTATTTTAAAACTCTGTCCCATTATCACTTCTGATTATTTTTACTTTCTTATCCACTAGGTTTTTTACTTCTTTGATAAAAAAAATTTAAGGCTTCACTGTTTCATCCTTAGTTGTTAAAAAAAGAAATCCATGGATAACAATCTACTATAATCATCAGTGACTACTAAGCAGTACTTTTTGTGCATTAGACTACTAACAAAAGTTGGACCAAAGAGATCCATATGCAGCATAAACAATGGCTTAGTAATGGGATTAAAGGCCTTGGTCTTACAAGAGGCTCTGTGTTGCTTGCCTTTAAGACAGGCAACACATGTTTGGTCATTCTCAAATCTTTTTAAGGGCAGATCTCTTACAAGATTTTCTTTGACAAGTTTATTAATATTCTTAAAATTTATATGACCAAGCCTTCTATGCCATAGCATTGATTCTTCAGATGTAGCCTTTGCAACTAGACAAGTTAAACTATCTTTAGGAACTATGTTTTTCATATCAAAACTGTACATGTTATCTTGTCTAGGAATTTTAAGAAGTATATGATTTTCATCAGGCAACTTAAAATTAAGAGATATGACCAGACATTCAGAGTCAGTAAAAAGAACATAGTTCTTTTTGTCACACATTTGTGAGACACTAAAGAGGTTGAACTTTAACTCTTTGACAAAGTATACATCATCAAAATCAAGATTATCAGTTTTAATAGTACCTTTGCCAGTAATTTTGCCTCCATAGGCTCCTCCACCAAAAGTAACATAACCTCCATCAAAGTCTTTGAAATCTGAAAGATGGGCTATGTTTCCAGTCAAGTGCCTTGATCATCCACTATCAATAAATCCTTTATCATTTAGTTGTGAATTGCTCTGCACAAAACAACTTATGAGGTTAGTTTTCTTTGGGGACCTAAGCCATTACTGACTTGGATCTGCCTTGTGCATCAATGTAATTATATTTGTTGAAAACCAGTGATGCACCATTGGGTATGATGGGTCTCCAAACCCAACATGCTGAGGGCTTAACAGCATTAAATCTCCTTGCCCTGACAGTATTAACAGTTGATCTAAATGGCCTACTAGTATTAAGCCTTTGATTAAAACACCTTTTTGTTAATGTTGTTCTCTTGTAAAAGGGCCCGTGAACAGTTGATTGTGCTTGTTTTTGAAAATATATCCTTGGTCTAGCACAATGAGTTGTTGATTTGGGATGAGCAGTATAAAAAGGTCTAACAGCATTAAAAGACCTAGCAGTACTAAAAGGTCTACCAGTGTTAACAGACCTAACAGTATTAACAGGCCTTGCAGTATTAAAAGATTTTAGGCCAGTCTTCATTAAGACTGCTCTTGGAGCCATATGTTTGTGTGCACTGAGATGAGAGGTTTTAGAATAGTAGTCATTATCCTTTTTGTTATAATTATTTCCACTTACTATTCTTTTCTTCTGTTGGTTAGGACAGTTGTATTGAATGTGATCAAAACTTCCACAGATAAAACATGCTTTGTTATTAAATATAAAGTTACATCCTAACTGATTGGATTTTTGACCATTCCAGTTCCTTTGGTTTCCCCTAGGTCTTTGTGACTTGTACATCTTAGCATATCTCACTGGCTTCCTAACTGGTTTTTCTATTTTAGCAGCAGTAGGAATAACAGTTTTCTTCTTTACCACAATAAGAGACTCAACTTCATCCTCATCATCTGACACCCAATCCTCAATAATTGGAGCATCATTATTCTTCCTAACTTTCTTAGGTTCTACTTCACTAACATGATTAGCAGGATAGAAAAACTTTTCTTTCCAATCTTTATCAACCTTAAGTGGAGACTTAAAAGAGCTAGTTTCTGTATCAGTTATTTGATGTTGTTTCAAAGAGTCATCAATATTCTCCTTAGAATTATCTGACTCTTTATCACAACCAGTGGTAGGCTTTAAACTAGAATCCCTAGGACCATACTCATTAGCCTCAGGTTCTTTGAATTCTTTAAGACCTGAATAAGATATGTCTAAAGTTGTTGGTCTATTAAGAATCAAAGGATGAGGTGAGGGGACAACATTATAACCTATTCCTTTCTTGCTTTTGCCAGTTATTTGACTTTCTAACATTTCATTTAAGTCTTTAGCAGATTTATCAAACTTTGCAATCTTAAACTCAACTCCCTCCTTTTCTTGTTTAACCTTTTCAAGCTCAGTCCTAAGTAATCCTAACTGATATTCTTTAGAACCAATACTTCTTTTAAGTAGAGTAATTTCCTTAGAGAAAAGAACTTCATGTTCTTTATATTTAACAATTTAACCTTCTAAAGTTGCTAAACCTCTTTTATATGTAGCTGCTTTAAAATCAGTATCACTTAATTTAACAAGCAAATCATCATACTGTTTCGTTAGAGCTTCATAGTTTTTCAGACAAATTTTTTGAACAAGATTTATCATTTTTTACCTCAGTATCTGAGAATGCCATGAGAGCCATGTTTGCCTGAATCTCTTCCTCTGCCATGTCACTCCAATCAAAACCAGCACCATCTATAGCACACATTGCCTTTTTAGAAGCATTTTCAATCTTTACATTCTTTGTTGAGCTACCTTGATTCCAATTTCTGTTGTCTTTACTCCTAGGTGCTCTGCATTCCTTGGCAAAATGTCCCATTTTATGGCAGTTGAAACATTCTACCTTTGAGCAACTTCCAGTTCTCTGATAGAACTTTCTTGCCCTCATGCTTAGTAGTGCCATATTCCACTTTAAATCCATTTCTTCTAAATCATCATCATGAAGTTGCTCAAGGTCTTCATGAACTAGTTGAGACCCTTTTGGTTGAGTGGATAGAAAGGCATATACTGTGGCATCACTAAAGCTAGCAGTACAAATTTTAGTACTGGCAGTATTAACCTTTGTGGTAGCAGTACTAACTTCAGGGTTAACAGTATTAATATTATTAGTACTAATATTAACCTTTGTGGTAGCAGTATTAACCTTTGTGGTAGCAGTACTAACTTCAGGGTTAACAGTATTAATATTATTAGTACTAAAGCTAGCAGTACAAATTTTAGTACTGGCAGTATTAACCTTCATGAACTAGTTGAGACCCTTTTATCATCATTGCTTGCACCAACAGATTTCTTAACCTTCTGTTCAACAATTTTAAAATTGTTGTACAGATCATCCAAACCCATAGTATCAAAATCAGGTTTGTTCATCCAAACTACAACATGTGTATCCCATTCAGAAGGTAAGCTCCTTAAAAATTTTACATTTAGATCTTCTGGAGGAGTAACCACACCCAGAATTGTCAATCTACTAACAAGATTTTGAAGCCTGTTAAAGATAGAATCAAGTGATTCTGAGCTTGAAGCACTAAAGTTATCATACTGTTGTTTCAACAGAGCCTTCTGTGTCTTCTTTGTTGATTCATTGCCTCCAAATCACCTTCTGTGTCTTCTTTGTTGATTCATTGCCTCCAAATCAAGCTTTAATTGCAGCAAACATTGATTGAGCATCAACATACTGGTCGAAGGTAAGTTGATGTTCATTGGGCAGTGCCATGAGCAGTAGACTTCTTGCCTTTACATCATTCTTTTTACACGTCTTTTCTTCAATAGTAGAAGGCACAGTCATCTTTGTTGCTGTTGATGTACCAGTTTCTGATGGTGTTGTTACAGGAATAGGTACCCATGAATTCCCATTCTCTATGACCTCCCATAGAGCATAATCCTGGATCTAAAAATACTGTTTAATCCTGATCTCCCACATCTCATACTCCCCGAGTTTGAGCATGGGAAGCTTAGCCAAAGAATTGTTCTGTGTATTCTCGAACTCCATTATTTCTAGATCAAAGTTTCTCAAAGCACAGGCTCTGATACCACTTGTTGATCCCAAGCCTTGATCGATTCTTTACCTTGTAAAGAGTATGTTACCTTGGATGAATCCAAAATAACAATGGTTGAGACTTTGTTTGTATATCAAAGTGTATGCGGAATCTACACTTCAATACTCTAGAAGTATTAATCAATGGAACAGTACCAAACAAAGAACAATGAATAAAATACAAACTGCTTCAATATTATTAATGATAATACGAGTACTCTTGCTTAGTACTAGGGTTACAAACCTTGAAGCTATACGTTCTTTCTCTAAGATGTATATCTCTCTCTTAAGTATATATAAAACCTTAACCTAGGATCTCCTTTTATACACCACAAGGAGTCCTTTACAAGATAACTACCGAACTTTTAGGATCAATTACAATTATAATCATATACAAATCTTCCTAAAATATAAAAGATATACATTCCATATTTATCTCTTTGCATCCTTATCTCCAAGTCAGCAGCATTAACCATCAGCAGTATTAACTTTTCTTCTAGCAGTATTAACTAACACTGACAGTACTAAGTTTGTACTGGCAGTACTAACTCCATTAGTACTGTTAGTTATACCTTGGCAGTATTAACTCTTGATGAAGATTTATTCCCAACAATCCTCCCCTAAACTTGTGATTTATCTTCAAATCCCAAGTTTCTTCTGGATTAAATCTTCTTGTCTTCTGATGATGATTCTTTCAAACACTCTTCTACTTCTGCACTTGTGATCTGATGAACTTTAGTAGTTCATATGCTTGTGTACTAGTTTATTATTATAAGTTGTGTACCTTTTTTATTGTTAGGCATGATGATAAGTTGGTGGTCTTTTCTTTCTGGCCGATGAACACGCAATTAGGGACTATGCTCTTTTTGGTTACATCGTCTCCTTTGATGCTACTTTTCGTTCAAACAAGTATGCCATTTTCCTTTTTTTTTATCAAAAATTATACTAGTGCATTACATGTTTATTACTAGTGCATTACATGTTTATTTAGTCGTTTATCTAATTTGTGTGTATACGTTATATTAAACAGTAGTACAAGAGGGTGTTCTGGAAACCTTTTACGTAGTATTAATCATCATAAAACCGATTATAACTATCGCGTCGGGTTACTTTCTGATTAAACAGTTGGCCGCTTACAAGTGGGCTAAGCCTGAGAATTTTAAAAAACCTTTTTTGGTAAAGATCTGAATGTTGTACTTACCTGATCAAGATCAGTCTATAAAGATTGCAATTCTGAATGCTTCCCTAAGTACTCGACACCTGGCTTTTCTATGTGCATATCATGCAAAAGTGGTTACAAAAAGGTATGTATTATAGTTTATGGTATAATTCTGTTAATCTGCTATTTAAGAATTTCATATGATAAACTTTAGATGCATTGTAAATACACCTATAATGCACTAGATTTTAAATCTGTAATGAATTAGTATTTATGAAGTTGATGATTTTACAAATTGATGCACTATATTTACCCTTGTAATGAAGTTGTTTTCATATAATTTACCCTTGTGATGCAGGTAGGGACTGCAATCTGCATTAAGACAGATTTCAAGAGACGTATTTGTGATATTTGTGATATAGTTTAGACATATCAGATTTTGCCTTATGAATTTGAAAGAGAGTGGGAAATTATGATCAAAGATTTTCAACTAGATGATAATAAATGATTACAAGATATGTTTGATATTAGGAAAAGTTAGATCTCGTCGTTCTTGCATCATGAGCTTATGGCAGGCCTAATGCGTACTACTTCTAGGTCAGAAAGTGAAAATCAATTCTTTGGTAAATGGACGAGTCCACATTTGACACTCGTGGAATTTCTAAGCCATTATGACACGGCTATCAAGTATTAGAGGTATATTTAGCTTAAGAATGATCATGATTGAAGATATAAGAATTCAAAACTCAAAACTGATCTTCAGATGGAGAAAGAAGCAAGTACTTTTTACACTCGAACGGTATTTTTCGATGTTCAAGATGAGATTTATGCTTCTTATTCCCATTGCATGTCGGTAAATGTTGTCCAAGTTGATAATGCTGAGAAATACTCTATTCGTGATATGCAAGCTGAAAACAGAATCAGGGGTGATAACAACTTTGTTGTTTATCAGGTATGTCTTCACCGTGTTACTATTTAGAAACACTATGCTGCAGTTGAGTATAATTATGATGCAATAATATTATAATCCACTGTATTACTAGTTTAAAACATAATTTTTAGCTTATAACATAATTTTTTTATTTACTTAGTTTTTGATAATTCCATCAGTGGAGTATTATTATTATTGTCCTTTTAAGTATGTTTTTAATGTGAATGTGACTGTATGATTCTGTGTTTTGTTCTTTGATGCACTTGAGTTTTAACTGTGATGCAGTAGACTTTCTACTATTGACTATTAAGTTTTAACTGCAGTAGTTTTAACTGTAGTAGTTTTTTGTTACTAAATTATTATATGTTTGTTATCTATTCACACATTTCAATAAAAGCATAGTATATAATTGTCATGCAGTAGGTTTTCACTATCATGCATTTTATATTTGAAATGTGTGTGTTAGATAAAATCTTATCTTGAAATATGTTGTCACAATATCTTTTGTGTATACTAAATCTGTTTTTTCATGAAATGTTATTTCTTTATCATAAAATCTTATCTCTTTTACACAAAAAATCCATTTTAATTATTTTTTTTCTTATTGTTTTCTTTTATCTATAAATACAGACACTTTTCTTATATTCATACCATATCTTCTTTAATTTGTTTCTAGCTTGAAATGTTTCCCCAGGAACGGAAGGTGGTTTCTTATATTCATACCATATCTTCTTTAATGTTTTTAACTATAATGCAGTAGTTTTTTAACTGTCATGCAGTAGGGCTTAACTATGATGCATTTTAGCTTTTAACTATAATGCAGTAGATTTTTAACTGTCATGCAGTTTTTGAATGTTTTTCTTGTTTAATATTTTGCAGGTTGATTTCTGCAAATCTAAAATGGAAGTTGAATGTAGCTGTAAGCACTATGAGGCGTATGGTCTTCTTTGTAGGCACATCTTTTATGTGTTGAGAATGAACAATATTAAAGAGTTTCCTCGGAAATACTTGAACAAAAGGTGGTTAAAGAACGCTAAGCCTTTTAACGCTGCAGTTAGAAGAATTGTTGGTGGATCATGTTCCATCTTGGAAAGTGAGGTTTTTGATTTGTATGAGATTTTTGAATCAACAATTGATCATTTGGTTCACTACATGGACAAGCTGAAGATTTATAAAGAACAAATGAAAGACTTGTTGAATAAAGCTAAAATTGATGTTCCAACGGTACCAAAGCTGAACTCAAAAGATGTTTTTAGTGCAATGCTTGGAGTCAAGGAGCCAACTTCGAAGACTATAGGGAATCCAGATCAGAGCTCAAATAAAGGAACTGGTGTTCATTCAAGGTGGAAGTCAAAAGCTGAAATAGAAAAAGAAGCAGCTCAAAACAGTGAAAAGAGGAGGACTTGTAGTAAATGCGGAAATAAAGAAGGTCATAATTCCAGGACATGCACAAATGAAGGAGTTCAACAATCCAACAAAGTCAAGAAAACAGTTCAGGCGATGCCAACAAGAACTGGTCTCAGATCTAGGCGTAATTGAGAAGGATATCAGTGTTTTTTTCATTTTTTTAATAAATTCTCTATAACTACAGTTTTGATATTCAAGCATTTCTTTCAAGACATATTCTCTTTTGAGAGACATATAGCGTTTTATTACAAACTACACTACAATACCACTTCTGTGTTTCTGATATTATCTAGTTTTAAATGTTTTACAGCATTCAATGTTTTTTGTTTGTTTAGTGTTTTCTGATATGCAGTAGCATTTTATATAGTAATGCATTGACTTTTACAAAGTGATGCAGTGAACGATTAGTTTTCATAGTAATGCAGTAACATGTACATATTCATGCATTAAAGTATTATGCATGTAAATATTATTTTTTTAATAATATTGTTTTGCACATGTATGAATGTAAATAATATAGCCCTTATTACCAATGCAGTAGTCAATACTATATCAACATTTTACATATTAATGCATTGAATTTTACATAGTGATGCATTAAAGTATTATGCATGTAAATATTACTGCATTGTTATTAAGTATCATATACATCCTGATACTGTAGAGATTATACATTACGGTGTACTATAATAACATATTAATGCATTGGAGTATGATAACATAACTATGATGAATTAGATAAACATAGTCATGTAGTAATATGGTAACATTTTATGATGCAGTAATGCATTTGTTTGTGATGCAGTAGACTATTAAAGAAAACAGTGATTATTAAAAAGTCAAGTACTTGATATAGAAAACAATCAGTAATACAACAATACTTGCTATAAAAGACATTCAAAAATACTATTAAAATTTTTAATCATTCAATAGACTTAAAAATAAAGATGTTTCAGTTATCAATGGTCTTGATTACGGTCTCATTAAATCGCTTCCACAATTCTTCATCCACTCTAACATCGTTACCCGTAAGCATCTTAGAACTCTTTGGTTTTGTCTTTATGTATGCGTGTGCTTCTTTCAACAAAGTCTTCTTTTTTGTTAAAGCTCATTAGAAGGATCTTTACCATGTACTTGGCACTCAGCATATTCAAATGTACTTTCTGACCTGGTCTTTCATTCTTTAACTCTTGTAAAAATTTACCTTTACCAAGATATGTTTTCATGTACCTCATAACAAAAATACCATAGTCGTGAGAATTGTATGTTGTTTTCCAAGAAAACTTAACTTGCTTAGGTTCGGCTAGTATAAGTTCATATCAATTTTGATATTTCTTTCTTTCTAGGTAGTCAATAAATGATTCCATTTGTGAAATATACAATTAGATCATTGGAATTTGTTTGCTGCAGTAATTATAACACTATATTGCACTAGTCATAAATATAGAACTATAATGCAGTAATAATAAAACCATAATGCAGTAAATATAGAACTATAATGCAGTTAACATATATGTGTAAGCATTTTTAGTTATACTTACCAGAGCATATGGGAAACCACCATATCTTGTTTTTATATCATCAATTCCATTATCTATGTTGTCGATAATTTCAATTTCAGAAGTCTTCAATTTAAAGCATATGACATCTTAAACTCTGGAAAGAAAACCTGTAGTTTTTTTAAATGAATTAGCATTATTTAAATTCATACAATTTTTTTTATTAATTATCAATTAAATTTCATAATAAATCTACTTACCAAATTAACATCATCGAAATTCTTTCGTTTTGCTTGCTTCAAAACAATATCAATATTTTCATCAAAATTTTTTCATCTTCTTGATCATTTTCACCTGTAACAATATCAAACTAACTGCATCAAAGTTCAATTCTAACAACATCAAAAACATAATCAG
>BQNB010005082.1:85058-104019 GCA_026074375.1 Tanacetum coccineum | reverse complement strand
ATCGAATAAGATAGAAGCATAGAGGTTATTTAGAAGGAACGTACCTGTCACGACATTGGAGTTTGGGTTTGTCTCTGCATGCCCTACTGCATACACCTTGGCTGGAGCATTGCCACCTCCAACTTGGTTACCATGGTTGTTGTTGTTCTTCAACTTTGGACATTCCCTCTTGAAGTGTCCTTGGACTTCACACTCAAAACAAGTAGGCTTCTAACCCGACCCAGTTCCCCTCTAATTTTTAGCATTGTTAGCATTTTCCGTACTTCTACAGTCACGAGCAAAGTGGCTAACTTTGTTGCATTTGTGGCATTTACGAGCACATGGACCATCGTGGTGATAATTGCATTTTGAGCATAGGGGTTTGGATCCTCTATATTGTTTCTTCTCAACAGTCCCTGCAGCATAAGCCCTACCGGTGTTCTGCCTCTTGTTTTGGTGTTGTTGTTGTTTTTGTTGGTTATTATCTGGCTTTCTCTTATTCTCTAGTTGATGATCAGCAAAATTGCGGATTCTCTTATCTATCACTTTGATTGCCATTTCAATTGCCTCTTGCATTGTCTTAGGCTTGGATGCTACTACACATTCGTAGATCATGTCGGGTAAGCCACCGACATATTTCTCAATCTTGTCCGATTCTTCAGGAAACATTCTACCACACAGCAGTCCAAGTTCCTGAAAACATTGGTTGTACCCTATCACATCGGTACCTTTCACTTTCAATTCCCACAATTCTACTTCGAGTTTCTTAATCTCGGTCCTTGGGCAGTGCTTGTCAGTTATTTTCTTCTTCAGTTCAGTCCAGGTCATTGCATAAGCAATGTCATTACCAACACTCCTAACGTGGGAGGTCCACCACATTAGAGCATTTCCCAGAAGAGTACAATTGGAGAAATTGATTTGGTTTTCCACAGAACAGTTGCTTATAAGGAACACAATTTCTATTTTCTCAATCCATTGAGTCAATTCGACAACTCCTTCTGTGTCTTTGAAATTTAGAGGTTGGTACTTCATAAAGTCTGGGTAAGTGCACTCATGAGTGGCTCGCTCGTTTCTCCTAGCACCTGTTCTTGAATTGTGGCTGTCGACGCCATTCGTGTTTGCATCACGTGCTGCCAAAGCGGCAGTAATGCCTTGATTAATCATTGCCTGAAGTTGGGCATTAGTGACAGATGTGGTGTTGGTTCTTTCTGGGGCTATGTTTGACCTCGTGGCTCTTTTTGGTGCCATTTTCTTCAAATAGCAAGAAAATATAATACCCGTTAGATTTTGTAAAATCATAACCATGACATGACATATGCACAATAAGTAAAGTGAGATCACATCACACAGTGAAATATACAACTAAATTGTAATCAACAAAGATATAACCAAATCGACATTCATTCACAACAAATTCGATTACAGACATGACATAATACCACCATTTCATATATAATTGGAAAACATACATGATTGGTTCAGATACAAAACGATCACAATGATTAGGTTACAAGATAAAAGAATATATACAACCTAAAGCCATACTAGCCGGGATTGAACCCGTAATACTTAGTAGGCTGTACAAAACAATTAGCCAGAACTGAATCTAGGAACTGCTACCAGCCTCCTCCGGTAGCTCTGGCTGTGCAGGACCCTTAGTAGGTCCCTGCTGTCTCTATAACTCTGCCATCTGAGTCTGAAGGCTCTTCACTAGCTTTAGTGCCTTAGTGAGATGTCTCTGCCTCCTGTAATCTGCTGCCAGTAACTCTGAAATCACCGTTTATCTCCTATGGTCGGCTGACTGTAACTCTCTAATCTGTGACTGCTGAGCTAACACTGTGGTACGTAGCGACATAACCTCAGTACGTGCTAGGTCACTAGCCCCCATGGATCCTACCCATGCCTCTCGAGACATCCTGGCATCTGTCTTCATTAGAAAACGTGTATGTGCATGTGCACGCCTATCTCTAAACAACATGTTGAGCCGACCAGCCAATAGTTGTCGCTGACTCTGCTCATCATATAACCTCATATAAATCTCATCCGTGTCCTGCCTAACCCTAGTCTCAAACGCTGTCATATGGCGACCCAACTCCGTGTTAGTACTAACTGGTGCCCTCTGCAGGGTCTCAACTATCTCATCCCACGAGTCGGTGATCCCATACCCAACATCTCTCTGCGGATCACACCTGATCTACCTATCCATAGTAGCTACGAAACCATAGCCTGCCCTAAGACCTCCAGCCGGTCTAGCAGCAACAACATACGAGCTCTCTCCGACCTCACATGCCAGACCAAGAGCGATACCTAACCTCTTTCGAGGTGGTAAGGTAACCTCGGGTCTATCCTCTCTACGGTCAGTAGAGATTAAATGCAAGGGTGGTGGTAATGGTAGTGAATAGGAAGTAGATGTGGCCTCGGCTCTTAGCCGGATCATAGCAGCTCGATAGCCCAACGGACGAATAGGACTAGCAGGTGGTGATGGAGATAACACAGGTACTGGTGATGATACTGGTAGTGGTGGTGATACTGGTAGTGGTGATGATAATATCGTGGGTAGTGGTGGAGAAGGTATCTGGGGAAGTGGTGATGACCATGGGGAGAGAGTGATGATGGTGGAGTAGATATAGCAAGAAGTCTGGAAACCTCTGCATTAGACCATACTGGTGTAGGTACTAGAGTTGGAATAGAAATCCTAGCTGTCACACGATATGCAGGGTGTGGTGGTGGTGTGGCCGCAAACTCATTAGTCTCAAACGGCTTTGTCTCCTCCGCAGATGGGGCCTGATCCGTAGCTGGTAAAGCAACAACTACAGAGTCGGTAGGAGCTGGATGCTCCTCCTCCTCCTCATCCTCATTGGCCTCGATGTCAACTCTATTTTACTAAATTTTTTCTCGTACGCTTTTACATTAATTCTTGATTATATACAGTTAAATAGCGTAAACTAAATCAACAATTAAGCGTAAACGGATACAAACGAAGTTAGTTACATCCAAGAAATCATTTTATTATTATTACGAAAGTAATAATTTACTTATTATATTTTTTTTATTATTGGTTACGTAAATCGTTTACTTTCGCATAAATTACGTTAGAGCATACCCGGAACCACAAAATTAATCTACCGCTTCAAACACATACTTATGTTTATAACAAATGCTCAAAGTTTTATAAAACAATACCTACATTCATTCACTTGAAGCCGAATTTACCATGAAATAAATAAACCAATACATAACACTTTACAAAATTATATAATCATTTAAAGTTACCAACTTTATACTAGACAAGAAATACTTCATTGCAATGAGATTATTAGCTAGTCAATTCATTCCCTAAATTTCATGAGATGATTTCTATTTTAGGGAACCAAGTCATTAAAACCTAAAGACTTTCACAAGTTTTGACCAAAGACTCCTTAATTCTCTCATTGTGTTTCTTTGACTAGTCTTAGGACTATAAAAGGCTTGCACTAGTAAGTAAACTCACACACTTCTCATTTGCAAAGAAAAACTTCACCATATACTCCCTTTGTCTCTCTAAAACCCACGGCCAACATCAAACCACCACCAAATCCATACAAAATTTTATTTACAATACTTACTCATATTCCTACATCATATCTAAGACCTACCAAGAAAGATTTAAGGTGTAACCTTTAAACAAGAGTTAAGCAAAGAAAAAGGAAAATTAGGGTTTACTTGGAAATTAGGGTTTTCAAGTGTTGCAAGCTAGGGTTTGTAATCTAAACAAGGGCTTAGATTGTGTTGGTCATCATCATACATCACCATAAGGTTATCTAAAACCCTTTATGTCTTTACAGTTATCATTTTATGTGTTTATATGTTCTATTTAGCAATATCACCATTTAGGATACTTTTAAACATGTAAAACATATTTCTACTTGTGATCATGGTTTTGAACATTTTTACATATGTTATGAGGTTGATAATATCATGAAATAATGGATATATAAGTATTGTAACATGTTGGTTAAGTGTAAACATGTATATGTATAAACTTGTAATTTAAAGTTACTTAAGAAAGTTTAAGGTTTTTAAGCCTTGTTAAGGACTTGATACTTTGGAACTCATGGACACAATATGGATCTTGGACTCTATTATATGTAAGACAAGTATATAATAAGTCTTGGAAAACTTGTGGTAAATTATAAGTTTAAATGTATATAAAACAAGTTATAAAAATGATGTCGACGCCATTCGTGTTTGCATCACGTGCTGCCAAAGCGGCAGTAACGCCTTGGTTAATCATTTTCTAAAGTTGGGCATTAGTGACAGATGTGGTGTTGGTTGTTTCTGGGGCTATGTTTGACCTCGTGGCTCTTTTTGGTGCCATTTTCTTCAATTACAAGAAAATATAATACCCGTTAGATTTTGTAAAATCATAACCATGACATGACATATGCATAATAAGTAAAGTGAGATTACATCACATAGTGAAATATACAACTGAATTGTAATCAGCAAAGATATAACCAAATCGAAATTCATTCACAACAAATTCGATTACAGACATGACATAATACCACCATTTCATATATAATGGAAAACACACATGATTGGTTCGGATACAAAACGATCACAATGATTAGGTTACAAGATAAAATAATATATACAACCTAAAGCCATACTAGCCGGGATTGAACCCGTAATACTTAGTAGGCTGTACAAAACAATTAGCCATAACAGAATCTAGGAACTGCTACCAGCCTCCTCCGGTAGCTTTGGCTGTGCAGGACCCTTAGCAGGTCCCTGCTGTCTCTGTAACTCTGCCATCTGATTCTGAAGGCTCTTCACTAGCTTTAGTGCCTCAGTGAGCTGTCTCTGCCTCCTGTAATCTGCTGCCAGTAACTCTAAAATCATCGTCTGTCTCCTACGGTCGGCTGACTGTAACTCTCTAATCTGTAACTGCTGAGCTAACACTGTGGTACGTAGCGACATAACCTCAGCACGTGCTAGGTCGCTAGACCTCATAGGTCCTACCCATTCCTCTCGAGACATCTTGGCCTCTGTCTCCATCAAAAAACGTGTATGTGCATGTGCATGCCTATCTCTAAACAACATGTTGAGCCGACCAGCCAATAGCTATCGCTGACTCTGCTCATCATCTAACCTCGTATAAATCTCATCTATGTCCTGCCTAACCCTAGTCTCAAACGCTGTCATATGTCGACCCAACTCCGTATCAGTACTAACTGGTGCCCCCTGTAGGGTCTCAACTATGTCATCCCACGAGTCGGTGATCCCATATCCAACATCTCTCTCTGGATCACGCCTGATCTCCCTATCTATAGTAGCTACGAAACCATAGTCTGCCCTAAGACCTCTAGCCAGTCTAGCAGCAGCAGCAGACGAGCTCTCTCTGACCTTGTATGCAGGACCAAGAGTGATACCTAACCTCTTTCGAAGTGGTAAGGTAACCTCGGGTCTATCCTCTCTACGGTCAGTAGAGAGTAAATGCAAGGGTGGTGGTAATGGTAGTGAATAGGAAGTAGATGTGGCCTCGGCTCTCAGCCGGATCATAGCAGCTCGATAGCCCAACGAACGAATAGGACTAGCAGATGGTGATGGAGATAACACAGGTACTGGTGATGATACTGGTAGTGGTGGTGATACTGGTAGTGGTGATGATAGTATCGGGGGTAGTGGTGGATAAGGTATATGGGGAAGTGGTGATGACCATGGGGAGAGTGGTGATGATGGTGGAGTAGATATAGCGAGAAGTCTGGCAACCTCTACATCGGACCATACTAGTGTAGGTACTGGAGCTGGAATAGAAATCCTAGCTGTCACACGATATGCAGGGTGTGGTGGTGGTGTGGCCACAGACTCATCAGTCTTGAATGGCTCTGTCTCCTCCGCAGATGGGGCCTGATCAGTAGCTGGTAAAGCAACAACTACAGAGTCGGTAGGAGCTGGGTGCTCCTCCTCCTCCTCATCCTCATCGGCCTCGATGTCAACATCATCATCCTCATCATCCTCTGATGACTCATTCTCGTCATCGCCGTCATCTCCTCCGTCGGCAGGATAATCGACAGGATCCTCCTCAGGGTCCTCGTCGTCATCCTCCTCTGGGTCCGCCTCAGGATCAGACTCCGGAACATAATCTGGTGACTGAGCAGTGGGTGAGGCAGCAGCAGGCAGTGGCTGCTCCTCCGCCGAAAACACCTCATCCTCCTGTGGCATATACTCGGGGTATATCGGCTCTGGAACATAATCTAGTGGAGGTGGTGACTGTGGCTCCTCGGGGCCCGGTATGTAGTCTGGTGATGGTACAACTCCTGGTGATCCTATATCTGACAACTCCTCAAATGTACTGGATATCTCCGTGTGTGTGACCCCTGATTCATCTGAATCTGACATGACTTTATCTGAAAATCCAAAATAGTTTATATTAGTATTTAATATAAGACTCTTATAGTAATATACATTTATATCATAACATGTATATCAATCAAGAATGCATCTAGTCCAATCAACTAATGCAACAACTAGTGTATGCATGAATGTCTGCACGTATGTATGTCCCGTGAAAATCCCTTTGTATGTATGCAATGTTTGAAAATGGTTATAGTCCAGCAAAAATATTTGACCTGGTTCTCTATAACCTTGGCTCTGATCCCAATTTGTAATACCCCCAAATTGGGTCGCAGCGAAATAAGGGTCCGGGGCGTGTCACATCTTAGATCAATAACACAAGATATATATAGAACGACCATTAAAAGTCGTTTAAAACTGATACATTGGATTTAGCAAACATTTGTTACAAAAAGCCCGAAGCTTAACTTGTTCATTGTTCATATTACAAAGATACTAGTTCATAATACATGATTTATAAAGATTTCTAGCCCATAACAGATATAACAAAAGTATGCGACAAAATCTTTTATGCATGATTTCCAAATCAAAAACTATAATGTATCCCTTGCACCTCGTGTTATTGACCCACTCCCCCCTTTTTTTCTGAAAAACATTTGCTTTAAAACGTCAACATTAATTTATGGTGAATTCATAGGTTTGGATAAAATGTATATTGTAGGACCACAAGATTTCCCAAGTGTATGATAATGCAACAGATGCAGACATCATATAAATGTAATTACGTTGCCCTAAGCTCATGACACTGAAGCTCGACATAAATGAATACCATATAAATGACCTACATTGCCCGTGATGATGTTCTAACCCGCAACATCCTATGTTCGACATGGTATACGTTCGTTTTCCCAGTGATAGCTAATCACCCGAACGGGGATGTCAATCCCAATAGATCTATTCATAACATTCGCGCTCACAATCCAATAACTGACAGTTCATGATAATGGGCTCAACTAGGGTTATCGCTACTTAGGCAACACGTAATCATAATGTAAAACTTAACCACTTGTGTCCAATTATAAAACAATGCATGTTTCTCACCCCAAAAATTATTAAAACAAAATCATGTAAAACGTGGGGCTATGAACTCACCTCAGCAGTGAAGTGAATGAGTAATAATCGAGTAAGTGAAATAACGAGTCACGGACGAATCCGAAGGCAACCTAATCAAACATAGGTCGTATAAGTACTATGCACTTCGATAACTAATATCGTATACAATCCTATATAGCTCATCACCATCTATTTGTAATTTATAAATCGTTGTTATAAACGGAAAAGACGTAGTATAATTATCGTTTTAGAAAAACTAGCATAACTTTCCCGTTTTAAACCCGTTTCTCGCGTTTCTTACGTTCACTTCTTCGTATTAAGATGATATATAAAAATATTAAATTTTTAGCTTCTGATGAACAGTACTTTTACTGTTCATGACGTTTTATAAATTTAATTGTCGTAAAACCCGTAAATGCAACAACTTATTCGTTTTAATCCTGATTTTAGCGATTCCTTCGAGCACGTCTTCGTTATTAAAATTATCACATTTTTATAAAGTGGGGTCTGCTGATGAACAGTAATTTTTACTGTTCATAGTTTATAAAATTACTTTTATAAACTTTAATTATCGTAAACGTCGTATTTTATTCGTTTTAGCTCCGTTTTTAGTAATTCTTTCGAGCACGTTCTCGTAATTGAAAGTTCTATATATTTATGAGGTTTACAAAAATATATGTTTCTGTCATGAATAGTAACTTTTATAAAAATAGTTTTATAAAAGTTTTTATTGTCGTAAGCTCGCGAAATTCATAACTCTTTCGTTATTAATTGAAAAATTACGATTCTTATCATTTTGGAATCCTAAAAATATGTACAATCTGTGAAAAATACTAAACTTTCTGTTTTAGAAGTATTTTATAACTTGCTTTTATAAAGTTTATTTTATAAAACCGGTATTAACGTAAATCGTGTTTTTATCGTATCTTTTTCGTTATTAATCCGTTTTTCGAGTTTCTTACCTTTTTGGAATCGTCATGAGACGTATTATTTTTATAAAAGGTCAAACCCACTGTTAGAAATTCGAAATCCAAACAGCCCCTTTATGTTCAATATGTATACTTTTATATAAAGCTTGTTTTATGTACTTTTTACTTTTGTAAATTACCACAAGTATTTTATACCATAAATATTATATGTGATACATATAATAATGTCCTATAGTCCATCCTTTATCCTCATAAGTCCATGATAATAAGATTTACAAGATTAACAAATTATTTACACACTTTTACTTGTAGCTTAAATGTAAATCCTTAAAAACCCTAATCTTGCATTAACACTTTTTAAGCTTAACCAAGATTGTAAAACACTTATGTATCCATTTATAACCTCATAATATCACCCATATAACATGTGTATAAGTGTACAAATTCACAATCACAAGTAAAAATACATTTTACATGTTAAAAAAAGTATCCTAATGGTGATTTTACTACATAAACATCATATACACATATAATCATGAAAATGAAAAGATAAAGGTTTTTAGATGACCTTATGATGAATGATGGTGATGAGATTTAAGTGCTAAACCCTTGTTTAGACTTTAAACCCAAGCTTACAAGCTTTCAAAACCCTAATCCAACTAGAAACCTTAATCTTCCTTTCTTTGCTTCAACACTTGTAAATGGTTAACCAAGGCTTGCAAATACCTTAGAATATCTTAGGAATGATGTGTGATTACTTGTATATGTTGTAGAAAAATTTGTATGGATTATTTAAAAGGGGGTGTTTGTGCCGTGGGCTTATAAGGAGCAAAAAGGGGGTTTTGTTTGATTTTCACCAAAGTATTTTGTGTTGTATGTGTTTTACTACTTGCATACTTGTGTATATATGAGCTAGGATGGTCAAAAGATTGCAATAGTAGTCTTGGAGACACCATGAGGGTCTTAGGGAAGATTTTAGTCAAATTGGTAACTTACTAGCTAGGATTTTATCGAAGATATGTTAGTACAAGACCAAGTGATGTATTTGTGTGCCTCTATGTCTATTGTTGCCTGTTGGTTGCACCCTGTCGGCCTGTTAGGAGGGGGGGGGGGAGGAGAAATGGATTTCTTAGATGGTTTTTTTTGATATTTAACAACATTTCTAGTGATAATTTTATGCTAAGTTACTAACTTTGTAGTTCTTTGTATTGAGAAAATGTTTGGTCTAAGTGAATAGTTATTTTCATGGCATGCTGATTTATTCTTCTTGATGATAACAATGTTGAAAAAAGTTATAGTTTCTGTTGGGTGTTGTTGTGTATTTATCCTTTGGGTTTTATGTATTGGGTTATGGGGTATATTATATGTTTTAAATTAGGGGGTTTTTTTTATTTTGTTTTGAGGTGTGAATATTTGAAATGAATTGAGAGTATAAGTAGAAAGTGTGTAAAGGAGTTGAATGAATGTTAGGAGACTATGGTTGTGTTGGTTGATTCTTGACAATTGGTGTTATTGCTTCTCTGTTGTTTGGTGTGATTTTTTGTGGTAGGGAGTCCAGGGGGGTAGGTGGGGTGGATGCGGGTGGTGTGGCTAGACTTGTCCAGGAGGGTTTGTCGGCTTCCGGGTGCTGGCGTTTATTTGGATGTCCATATTGATTTGTAACTGAGGGAATACGTCAGCTTCCGGTTTCTGGTTTGAGTGAGCATACATTCCTTTCTTTAGGCTAGGTGGTATATCGGTGATCTGTCATATTAGTACGCGTACCCTATCCTATTCTTGGAGTTGAGTGGGAGAGGTTTAGTCTTGGGGGGTTCTTCTTGCTTATGTCGTTATTTTGTAATGAGTTGGAGTCGGCATTATACTTTTTGAGGGCTTGTCTGGGTCAGGGGGGGGAGGGGGTGGGTGGTTTTGTTTTATATGGATGGATGTTAGTCCGTTGTCTTGGGTTACAGGAGATATGGGGTTTGACGCTGTCACATACGGGAGGGTTTTCTGGTCGTATGTATTGTTTTTATATTATGATTTCGCGGTTATTATCAGTTTTTTTATGGTGGGGGCGTGTGTGTTTTGTTATGCTGCTTTTTGGTCTTGGTTTTAATGGGGGGGGGGTATCGTGGTGGTGTCGGTGTGTGGGTAGGGGGTGATTCTGGTAGTTTGTAGCTTTCGGGGGGGACTCAAGGGGTGGGGGGGAGGTTCGGGGATGTTCATGGGGAAGGAGAAGATGTGGGGTCGGGTGGGGGCACCAAGCAGCCCGTGAGTGGTGTTGGGTGGTATCATCTCGTCTGGGTTTATTTTTTGGTTTTTTTATTTCAGGGGGAAAGGGGGGGGGGGGTGAGTATGGTGGGATATGAGGTTTACGGTGGGTGGGTTGGGGTTGGCGTGGGTTTGAGGGCGGCTGGTGGTGAAGTGTATATCTGGTCTGGTTGGAATGTTGTATTTCGGGTGTTTGTTCGGAATGGGGGGTGATTGGGGGGTCGGTGGTGGGTTGATATTGCGGGAGAGGAAAAGGTGCCGAGGTTTTTGGGTGGGTTTTAAAGGTGGGGTGGGGGGTTGGGGGGGGTGTGATATGGTGGTGGGTACGAGTGAAGGGGGTGGTGGGGGTTGCGATAGCGCCTGTGGTGATTTTAATTCGCCATGTTTTCTAATTTAAAAAAAAAAAAATAAAAAAAAAATAAACCTACAAGTGGGAAAGTTCACGAGAGAAAACTGAGGACTTCTGAGAAGGGGGGGGTAATAAAGAAATTAAGGAATAAAAGGAAAGATAGAAAAGTGGAATATTTTGTGATGCTTTGATACCTTGTCGGCTGGACGATGGCACTAAGTGCTGATGTGAATATGGTTTTTGTTTTTCTTGATTTCTTTACTTAATTTTATATTTTTTTATTTTATTTTTTTATTGTATATTTATCTTAATTCTTTTATATTTTTCTTTTTGTTTTATTATTTTTGGTACAACTGCAGTTTGATTTGTTGTTTTGGTTTTTTTTTCCTTCTTCTATCTTTATTCTTTTTTTTGGTTTGGGGGATTTGTTTTTTAGGTCTTTTATTTTTTTTCCAGTATTCTATTTTTTTTTTTGTTTTTTTGTTTTTTTTGTGTTTTGTATGGGTTTGGGGTAAAGGTCTTTTATATGTGATTGTTTATGTTGGATAAGATTTTTTTTCTTTTTTAATTGGTTTTTTTTAGTATTTTTATAATGTGGTGTCGGGTAGTTTTCTCTTGTACCTTTGGTGGTAGGCGTTAGTGGTTATGGGGTGTTATAGTACTTGTGATATAAATATCAAAGCTTTTTGTACCTTGATTGTTTTTAACTTTTCAGAAATGCTCCCCCTCAACATGTGCGTCGATAAATGAAAATGTTTAGCACAAGGAGGATGGAGTATACACATGAGTCCATAAAATTACATTTTTATCAGTTTTCATATTTTAATCATATTTTCTCCCCTTATTAAAAATTTAAAACCCTTTGATATTTTTGATATCACTTGATTCAAATATGTTCAAAAAACTAGGAGAAAAATATGCTGATTATTCACAAGCTAATTAGGGAACATATTAATGCCCCCCTTTAATCTATGAGGGTATGTGTGAGTGTCAAGTATAATAATTTTAAAAGATTTTGAGTTTAACGAAAAACTCATGAAAAATTTATTCATTGACACTTAACACCGAAATATACACTACATAATAAGAATTAATGTACAAGATATATTATACAACATAAGATGATATTGACCTGAGTGTTGGAATGATGAAATCATTTAGTTCTCTGGATGAGTCTGTAGTCAACATCTCTTAACCTTCCACTAACAAATCTTTCCAGATTCCTAAAGATTCTCCTAATCTTGAGCCTTCTCTCAATCACATCTATAAATGCTTTACTCCTCCTTTTATTATCCTCAGACCAAATTCTGTTCTTTATGCCATGATTGAACTTGAATAGCACGAAGTCTTTGACCATATGATCCAGTTTTTCCAGAATTTTTGTCAACGCGCCATCGCTGAACTTGTGCACTTCAGACTCCCTCGTCATCTTTTTCTGAATGTTCCTATATGTGTAGATTATGGCCCTTGGCTTGTGGAAAATGGTGTAATCTTCTTTGAAGAGAAAATCAGATGCATCCCAGCTTGGTTGAGTAAGGTTGAGCTTCGTTTGATAACTCTCAATTCCAAGCTATAAGTCTTCCACACGTTTTCTGATGACTATATTCCTAATCCACAAGTTGACTGCGTTGAATAGATGAACTTTGTCAGCACCAGATAAGTGGTTGAGATTTCCTTGAAGATGAAGCAGGTACATGTCTTCAAAATCATTCAGATGCAAATTTTTGAATTCGGCTTCTGAGATCTTGTATTCTTTGTAGTCAGCTCTACATAGAACAATCTCTCTCAAGAATGTGTAACTGTATCGTGAGAAGGTCTTGAGACTGATAACACTAAGAATCTTCATATGATATCTGACTGCATGACGATCAAAGGGGGCACTGTGTCTTGTGATGTAGAATTCCTTGCGCTTAAACCACCAGTGTAAGATACCGTAGGCTGCACTAATATCGTATTCACGTTCACTTTCAATCCACAGTGACGGTACTAGTTCTTCGAGCCCAAAGTCTGGATAGTAAGCCGCTGATGTGTCGTTGTGTGGTGTATATTTTAATGATTCAAGTTTTAAATTTATATTTTGCCGACTAAACCAAAAACAACACTTTAACGGGCAGTGTACCCGATCGGTAGTAGTTTCGTGGTAAGTAGGGTGTCGAATACTTGAAGCGAGGTTAAATCTATCAATTTAATTAATATCTTGATTATTTATTCTATGTTAATTTTATTCTATTCTAAACCTATGTTAAACCTATGTCAGTCTAAATCCTAACTCTAACGGGAAAAGGGGGGTTTTCAGCCTGAGAGACTGGCACAGTTTAGTTGGTGACTATAATCAATTCAAGGAACTTTTACCTACGCAAGCTAATTAACAAAAGATAAAAGAGCGGTCGAACCTTATATAAGAAAATTGTATTAACCATTATTAATCCGATTAGAAAGTTGGTTTTTCTATTAAGTGCAATGATTTCTTCTCTCGAGGTGGCATATCATTCTTAAGACTTAGGTGAAGGTCTACGTAAACCAAGATCCGGTGGTCTTGGTGAGTGAAACCACATGATAGCCATTTTAGTGAGAGAGAGTAGTGAGATGGAAGATGAACTTGTGATATTAGATGGAAAATGGATGAAGGATACAAATGACTTGACAATGCCAAATGACTCAACCCCTCTATGGAAGCCATATAGGGGTATTTATAGCCACATACGCCTCTAAACTATACATAGTTGCCTATTCTAGTCCTCGCGTATGTGGCTATGATAAACTATGGTAATTCTGTAATGTCGTCACGTAAAAGTGAATTCCCAACATTAGGCGTTACATCATCCTAATACCTAGACACATTAATTCTGTCACAATTAAAGCATCCGCATAAAGCATCCTTATTTGCTGATTATAATCTATCTTAGGCATTAAAGTCATGGTGATCTTGTTAAACCCTAGCTCATAGAGACTTTACCCACTTGCCGCTTAATGGAAATTTATACACTAGTAGTCCACTTGTCCAACTATCCAATAGAATCAGAATGTTACTTGTTGAATTATCTAGGTCACCTGCTAGTCAACACGATCAATAAACCATTGGCAATATCCAATTAACTAGTTAAGCCCAAAGCGTATCCTAGACACAGACTTAGAAGGACAATATTTGTGTAACTATAATTCTATATGTATAAATCACTACATGGAGAGCTATCTCAGACTCTAGATCTACTTGGTCCGCTTCACTAGATCCAGTTGAATGATAGGTCGCATACAAAAGCGCGATATGTTTTGGACGGCCATCTTTCGGACCATCGTCAGATTTTGTTATGTAAGTTAAGAGTGACTTTGGACCGATCCTTCAGGTTCTTCATTCGTGTTCAAACCGTTGGGTTTGATGATAAGGTGGAACAGACTTGTCGCGCCTTGGCTTATTCGACCAATAATAAAAATGATTCGGTTTAAAAAGAAGTTACAAGAGCTCAAAAAAGTTATCAGGTTTGTGTTAACGATAAGAAAATTAGAGTGCAAAGTTCCAAGAACACCATTGTTTTCTGAGCTTCGGATATTATAAACTTATGGATCAAATGGGCCCATTGATTCCGCTGATTTTTGGCTACAAGACTTAAAGATAACCTGAATGATCTAAAGAGATATGGCTGAGTATATGATTTTCGTCCAGAATAAAAGTCAATGGGCGAATTTGAAGGTGACGAGAAACTCGAAGTATTTTTCATGAAATCATAACAATGAAACGGTCTAATCGTAGCCATCCTTGGTGTTTTGTTGATGGTACGTGGTGCACAGATCCTATCTTAGTTGAAGAAAGCTTTTAAAAAATCACTATGGAAGCTCTTTTTACATAACAAGCCCACAAAGGCTAGATTGAAACTCAATTTCTCCTTTCCGAATAGGTTATCTACAGATCAGGTTGTCGACTTAGAGCGTCATGTGTCTCATGATGAGATTAGATTGGCTGTGTGGGATTGTAGAGTCAATAAGTCACGGGCCCGGACGGGTTTTAACTTTATTGAAATCTTTATAAAAATTGGAAGTTTATTGGTACTAGGATTCATATGAAGCCGATGAGCATATCTTTATACATGGCTCCCTTTCATCTAAGGTTTGTAACTCTTCTTTTATTGCTCTAAACCAAAAGTCTGGATGCAAAATTCGTTACAACGATTATCGCCCTATTAGTTTATAGGGGTGTATTTATTAGGTCGTCACTAATATTTTTGGCAAGCCGTTTGGCTAGGTTATAGCTGGCCTTGTGTCTTAACACTCAATCCGCTTTTGTTGCTGAAAGATTGATCTTAGGATGGTCCTTTCATTTCTTAAACGAAGTGCATGATCTGATGTAAAAGGAAGAAAAAAGAAAGCGATGTTTTTTTAAGTTGATTTAGGCTAAAGGCATATGACTCGGTTTTTCGTTGGGCCTTCTTGCTTGACGTCCTTGAGGCTTTGGATTCGGTTCGACATGGTTACTTGGATTAGAGGAATTTCTGATTTTGCCAAGAGCTTCGTTACTAGTTAAAGTGAAGTCCCGTCTGACGAGTTTTAAATTCATACGGGTCTTAAACAAAAAGGTGATCCGCTATCCCTGTCATTTTATTCTTGTTATGGAAGCTTTGCATTTATCCGTTTGTAAAGCAGTTGATGAAGATGTGGTTAAAAAGGATTCAGTTACAGGGATCTTTGGGCTGTTATCTCATTTATTTTAATTCGGATGACGCCTTTTTTATGGTGAATGGTCTGATAATAATTTGAGAGGTATTAATCAATATTCTTAAATGTTTCCATCCTCGCTAAGGGATTACAGATTAATATTCCATAAGAGCCAAATTTTTGGGTGTCGGGTCCCGCGGACCTAAGAGTTTAGGATAAGGCTCTTCTTTAGGTTGCCCTATTATGAAAACAAGTATCCGTTATCTTGGGTTTTTAAGGTGGGGGCTGGATGACACGTCATAAGGCTTGGGATGATGTACATTTAAAGCTTCAATACTCGGTTTGTCTAAATGGAAAGCTAAAACCTCTCGATTGGTGGTAGGCTACTTTGTTAAAATTCAGTTCCGGTGCATCTCCCCTTTATAACATGTCCATTTTTAATGTTCCTAAAGGGACACATGCTTAAGGTAATGAGTCAATTCGTAGTAACTTCTTTAAAGTGGCCTAGCATTTGGAGAAAAAAAATCCTGGATTGCGTGGGATAAGGTGTTACTTCGAAGAATAAAGGGGTCCTTGGGGTTTCGAATGTTATTTCGCTCTTAATCGAGGCGCTCCTCTTAAAGTGGGTTTGGCGTTTCGATTCGCAAGATGATTCATTTGGTTTCGTGTTATCCAAGCGGTTCATGGTGGATAAAGATTGATTCTCATTCAGTTCGTAAGGTTCCATAATGGAGTTCGATTTTGAAAGGAAGTTCAAGGGCTTAAGTCATCTGATTTGATTTCTTGACGATTTGCTCTACACAGTATCGGGGATGGTCAATCTACAAGTTTTTTGGAAAGAACTTGGATAGGGGATATTCCTCTATGTGTGAGTTTGTGTACCGCGTTTAGTTTGCCCCTTGATTCTGCTCACCAATAATTTGTGTGGCGCTAAGATGGCTGCCACTCCTGGATACGTCTTTTTTCGGAGATCAGTTAGCAGAGGGTCGAACAGCAAGAATTCTCAGATTTAAGTTCGTTTTTTAATTCAGTGGTTCTTTCAACGTCTAATGATCGTTGGTATTTCTCCCTTTCTAGCAGTGGTGAATTTAGTGTGAAAGATACTCGTCTTGCTATTGATGATTTGGTGCTTCCCTCTCATGAGTAATAAATCGACTTGTACAATTAGTGGATAATTCTTTGGTGGAATTAGTATCTGATCCGTACTAGGAGGTAAAGTTCATTCCTATTAAGATTAATGATCTTATGTGGCAGCTCGTTTTTTTTTTTTTTTTTACTTTTTTGTTCCTTGGTTTAATTTTTTGACTTTATGAATATGAAATGAAAAAGTTGTTTAAATATTGTGTTTATGTGTTTATCAGTTTATACCAAGAGCAAATGAACGTAACTGGCAGCCAACTGTATGTTATACATTTTACGGAGAACTATCCACATACAAATGTCGTCATGTTGCAATAGATTACGTAACTAAAGCAGCGCAGAGAACAATTAGAACCAAACCACCACCAAGTATGTTCGATTCGTCTCAATACAGTTAAAACTAGCTATAAAACTATACTCAAAACAGTTTATTACTTTCTGTTTCTAAAAGTTGTACGACAAAGTCACTCTGTACATACAAGTTTTGGTAATATTCTTAAATCATTTTGTAATTAATGGTTTCGTTACAGTTACAACCAAGGCTGTCAAGATCGCGAGTAAACTCGATCTTACGTGTTTACTAGCTAAAATCGTGTAATATCGGCATAGGATCGCATCTGGGGTGGGATCGTAAGTAAGATCGTGGGATCGCACGTAAACTCGTAAGATCGTCACGCGATCCGAGTTCACATATTTCTATTTTTTTTAATTTTTTCTATCTTTTGAGTTCATTTCACTTGCTTAGGCCCAAAAACATATGAGCTTTACTAATGTCTAATAAGTCAACCAATGATGTTTCATTTTTTAGACCTGATTATAGTTTATACCTAGGGGGTGTTTGTTTATGCTTATATGTGGGTTTATGAGCTTATTTGATTTTGGCTTATATCTCATAAGCCCAAATTTTCTAGCTTATTTTGAGACTTATGGGTTTATATTAGTTTATCATGTCGTAATAAACTTATATAAGCCCACAAGTTTCAAAATAAGCGGGAAAATTAAAGCTTATGAAATATAAGCCGAAATCAAAATAATCTGAAAAATTGTGTTTTACTTTTACTTTGGTGTTTCAAATTTAAGCTTTGACATATTTAAGAGGATATTATATGAATTTATCTTTGATGTTGTGTAGAAATGAAAATAATTTGATTCGTTTATTATTTGTTTACAAAACATGACAAATTGGTAGGATCTTACGATCTCGATCCGATCTTACGATCTCGATCTTTCAATGACAAAAACGATCCCAGGTGGGATCGCGATCTTGACAACCTTGGTTACAACTACAAATCAAGCAATAACAGCATTAAAAATGCTAAGGGAAAATAGAAACAGATTTTATTTGGTGATAAGTGATGTCCATATGCCAGACATGGATGGTTTCAAGTTTCTTGAACTCGTTGGACTCGATATGGACTTACGAGTTGTCAGTAAGCCCAATCATTTAATTTTTTTGTCGAAAAAGATTTTTTGTTTTTAGAAAAACTGATTGTTTTTCATGGATCCATGACAGTGTTATCAGGGAATAATGACCCAAAGCTTGTAATGAAGGGGATTACTCATGGAGCCTGTGTTTAGGTAAAATCTTGTCGGGTTGATCTTGACGGCTCCCACGTGCCGTTCATCCTCTTTCCCGAGCATAGAAGCGTGCTGCAAACATAAAAGAACCGGTTAGAAGGAGCCTCGAGGCCGGAGCCCCGAGACCACCCTCCGACGGTCAAGTCAGTGCTCTATTTGATAGAGTATGCACATAATATAGGTGGTGTAAATGTAGGTATGATATAACATGAAGGGACGTGTCCTCCGTTAGGAAGGATTGGTGATGAAGGATTCGGGATGAAGGACCCAACATGTGGGCGTCCCCTCCATCATAGGAGAAAGTAGAGAGAGAAAGTAGAGAGTGGTGAACAGTGTGTGTTTCTTACCACCGATGATGGTTGTATTTATAGTGCCTTAGTTACTGTAGCTGACGTCGTCATCGGGGACAAGATCCCTTAATATCGGGGAACATATCCCTTAAATTCGGGGTAGTAGGTGCGCATGGGCACATGGCTATTACACGGTGGTTAATGCGGTGTGCTTTTCATCTAGACGTCCCTTCCATCCGGGCGTGTCTTCTACCCGGACGTGTCTTCCATCCGGACGTGCCTTCTATCCGGACGTCCCTTCCATCTGGACATCCTTTCCATCTGGACGTCCCTTCCATCCGGAC